>QNGE01001315.1:29686-67299 GCA_008508345.1 Paragonimus westermani | reverse complement strand
CCCGAGCCTCTGACTCAAAAGTCTGACCTGCGAGACAACAGGATATAGGGTTTTCTTGGGGGACCCTACCCGGAGCCAATGACTCAAGAGTCTGACTCACTTGGCAGTGAGGGGCTTGCCTAGCCCGAGGGCGCAGTGAATAAGACAATAATGTCTGATTCTGAACACTGCTGCGCGCAGCGGATGTACTCGAAGCTACATCGGGCTTTTGAGAGATATCTGATGTTTTTCGACCGTATTGGATAATACGCCGGCGGTCACGGTCAACCGTTGGGCGATCGGAGTGCTTTGTTTGAGGGTGCCTTTTCTAACCCCTCTTTTCCTGATATGGAAGACAGCAGTGCCGCAACTATAAAAATAGTTCTGCTGTATGCCCATAGGATCGTGCGTCACTACCTAAGCACTCCTTCGCGATCAGTAGTGCGACATACAATCCTATGAGTGTAACTGCTTTTCATCTGATTGCTCCCCCTGTCTAGGACCGCAGTCCTAGTCAGCATAGCCCGTCAGATCAAAACAGTACACAAGCACGATCACCTCACCAAGGTAGCACAAATATACCCTTGTCGCTTGCTCACGAAAGTCATAGCCACATCTCACAAAGTCTTTGATACACTGTCACCTGTTTTTCACTCGCATGTGATATTGATGAGAAAATGTTCTTTTTAGAGTGTGCTGTCTTCTACTGTTTCCGAAAAGTGACCATGAGATTGGCACGAACAACGGAAGGAAAGCTGATAGAGGCAAAATTATTATCGGAATTAACTTACTCGGCGGAGGAGGTTGATCCAGCTTGTTACGTCGCAGCTGCTCTAAGCAATCCTTGAGCGAATCGACCGTTGTGTCATCGTCATACTGAAAATCTTTGGCTAGTTCATCCTGAAAAAAGCAGGTGATTTGAGCCTGATCCATGCGTAAAAGAGTTTCTGAAAACGACAAGAAAGGATCTATTAGCCAGCGTGCCAAATCCTCCTAACGAACGTGCGCGTTCCAGGCGGGTAGAAAACCCCGCAGTTCAGATGTGGTGTGGTTTGCATTTGTCCCACAGAGTCATGTGATCAGTTCTAGATCGATGCTGACTGCCGTGTACATGGTTGAGCCCACGTGAAACAAATAACGCTAGCTTCCGCAAGCTTTGAAAGGAGTTATGGCACAGTATGTTGAAAGCTATCGCTGTTGGATTGATAGTCAGTGTCATCATCCATATCGGCAGTGAACTTCACTAAAAAACAGCGTCACATTCCAATGGAGCGTAACAGCGTGTGATAGCTCCCACATTGCAATTATCACCATACTACGCACACTCGCTGACCACTACCAAACTAGCAACGACTGAGATGTAACACTCAGAATGTCATTCTTGTTGATTTGTTTTTCTGGCTGGTTAGGTTTACCCTGTAAATGTTTCGTCATCACGGCGGGGCAATAACGATAGAGAAACCTCGGATAAATCATCCGAAATAACCACGGTCAACTGGAAGAACAATCCAACACCAACAACCTGCAGGTCGTTAAACTCAAGGCAGCAACATTTGAAGCATCCAGTGACATAACACCTCACCTTAAGGTACAGAGATACTCTCGTTAACAATGAACAAGCCCTAATTCAGGGCGAATGAGTGATAAATACGTATTGCTATCACTCAGCTACCTCGATAGCGATTAGACTGTGGGATTAGTGTCCTCTTGTGTCTGCAGGAAGTGTCCGGCTATATAGCGGACCTATTGCTATCGTTAGGTAAACCATCTCTGAACAGGAGAATGAAAGACAACCAAGTAATCTCGGATTTTACAAGTACAATGTTTATTGAATGAGGAAAACTAAGCTAACATAGCTCGCCTGATAGCTCCTTACTTTTGTCATATACACCACCCAGTGTTCGGTGTCACACAAGCAACAAGCTATGTTGCACATAAGGTGAATACAACATAAACAGAAAAAATGGACAGATGAGGTAATAGGCGGCCGCACAATTAGCGAACAGCCTCGGTACGCTTGAACAAATTGCAGCGTAATAATCTGTGACGCAACATTCAAAAACCAGAGATGGCATTTTTCAAAGGAAGGCAGATACTAGCTGCTTGACATTCGTGCTAGTCCAGCCGGAATAGTTGGGTGCAGGTAGCACAAGACAGCAGGGTGGTAACCTGTACACATTCAGCATACCAGCTCCAGTATGAAAGCCAGAGGGAGATAGTGGAAAATCAATAAACCGAAAAACGGTCGGATACTAGCAGACGTACTTTTGTGTAGTTTGAGAATATTATAGGCCATCGCAAGAAGAACTTTCTCGCCCTCCAACAGATAAATATCCCACAGACGAAGCACTAGTGAGATTGGCAACTGTGGAGTAAACAAGCAAACCTCCGTCAGAACAAGAGACAAACAAGTATGGTTACATTTATAGCCTGTAACGTCACTCCGCACCGAGAGCTAACGTGAAGTTGGCATGTTGGAGGAAAACGGTGATAAATACCACAAAAGAGGGGCAGTCAGATAGTCACAGTACGACTTAAGTTCCAAAAAGAAAGGTTTTGATGCTAATGACGTAATTAAGGTTTAGGAGGAGGCACTAACCTGTAATGAGGCATAATTTTGAAAATTGTACGGAATGAAAATCAATGGTTCTCTTATTTGAGGATCTGCTTAAACAGAGTTAAAAACATCAGTCTAGACTTGTGCTACACTTGTTGTGGGACCAAAGCATATGGTGACGTCTCACACTGGATAACATGAATTGCACTCAGTTATAAACACCGATGCGCATGATCCGGTGGTATAATGGTTCGAACTGCCATTTACCGCGGTTGTAACTGGGATCATTCGAGTGGAAAACGTTCGAAGAACGGGAAAAAAAATCTGTAGCTGGGAACAGATAAAAGAGCTGATAAGTACGTCACTGACCACAGCGCGCGCTGTCAGGTCAACTAGCTTTTTTCACCAACGATTTGAGTTATGAAGTCAAAAACCTAACAAGCGATACCTATTGACCTTAATTAAAAGAACTGTTGAAATCTTCACATCTGGTAGTCACCTCGTGGCGTTGTCCAACGAACACTGCTCCATATTGTAGTCAGGTGAAATCAATTATAAGATTAACCAACATGACAAACATCTGATTAGGTCACCGTTAAGCAGCTCCTTCGAGACATGTCTTCAAAGCAATCATTCATAACCACCGCGATTTTTCCCGATGTATCCGTAAGGCTCTCTCGCCTGACTACGCTTAGGAAATTGGTAAGCTAAAACGTTCGCCTGAGAGGCGTTTCGACCTCTTCGCTTGGATGCGGGTTAATGGATGTTTGTAATGGTTTTTGATGCTCACCCTCAAGCTGACATTCCATGACCGGTTTCGTTGTTGTTTCAACTCACCATCTACAGTCCCAAAGCTGTGTGAAAATCCATACTTCATAGAACCTCAATTGTGCTTTAGAACTACTGTACAATGAATCAATTTAAAGCTACGAGTTTATGAACCATTTGGTGGAAAGTTCGCAGGCGTTCACCAGTAGACTGGGGCGTAAAATCGGGAACCAGTGTAATGTTATACCAGAAAAACAAACAGATTAGTCCAGCGAGTGCCCGGTAGCTATGGTAAATCACATCGCACGATGGAGTAAAGTGGAGTAATGTGTAAAAATGTTTGCTCACCCGGCTAGCCAATCAAGCTCGCATGGAGGAAGAAAAACTAAGATCACGGCCAACTGCCACTAGCCGCGGGACATAAAACTGACGATTAGATCACATTTCTTAATGTTTATGTTTCGGGTAATCCTCACACACTATTCGAATAATCATTCTATACCGTACAGACAAACGGTCCGATGTGTAAAACCATTCCCCAGCTTTTCTGATAAAGATTTCCGATTGGCTCATTCCCATAAAAGGCTGATAACTTTATGCAAAAGAAAGCATAACAGAAGGTAAACTAACAAAAAACGCCAACAGCTGATTAAAAAACTCACACAGATCGAACTACGAAAACCCCTGACATATTATCTCCTGAGTCACCTAAACGAGCTACAGAAAGATGGTCAGGTAGCCAATTAACCAAAGAACTTTACGTGGAATTATTTTCTAGAGGAGCATGAATACCTAGGACAAATCAGAGCTGTGGTTAACGAGAACAGCTGAACGCATTCTATATCACTGGCCCCTTCCAAAGACAACGAAATCAACCATAAGTATAAAAACTCCGATGCATCATATGAAATCTCCTGTGGACATGTAGATCAGAAGCATGTTGAGTATGATGCAGCTCAATATGATCAACATAATACGTCCCACCATCTGCCTCAATTAATCTGATGAACGATTTGCACCCTACAAACTTTGGAAGTGAACGCCATCAACAGATTTGGATCTACATCGAGAGCAGAGATTTACACTGCCAAGTCTTGACCGGATGAAATTTGGAATCGAACACACAAGATCCTAACACAAGTTCAAGTGTGACACGCGTTCTCTTCTGCGCTGTGATCTGAAGTTCGACTCTTGTGTCAATGAGGCGAAAATGTTTATAACTGAAGGCACAATAAATAAGTAGTAGAGGGTAAACGCATTAACCCAGTATGCAAAATGAAACAACAACCTTCAATATCGAGATCTTCCGCACACATTAGCAAGCGAAGAAATGTGAAACCAGATGACCAGAACTGAACAGTGACAATGTTAAGTCAAGTGGAGTCGTTAGGTCAACTAACATATTACCATTGGGTAGTACCGGCGATGAACCCTATTAAAAGCGAAACTTCCGAATCGACTGCTTTCAATGGTAGCAGTGCTCCATGTGTACCGGTTGGTGACATAACCGGGCAACATGGCGCCAGTTATTAAAAGTAGGTGCAGTACTCTCAAGATGGACAGCAGCGACAGTCACAAGTTGATGTTACTAACAAGATCGCCAGTTCCACATGACTAATGGTTGATGGTAAGCGGAATCTAATCGTACACATACGCGTGTGAACTTGTGGTGACACTATTTTCCTGGGGTGCTCACCGATTTTTACTAAAAACAATCGTCCGTTGCGAACAGATTCACGCGAGAGGCGGAAAATTGTATTTGCAAAGGAAAATAATATTACATTTGAGTAAAGGTCACAGCCAGTTTTCTTCGTATATCACAAAACACGACTTTGATGACACAAATGATCGCGCTCTTGCGAAGAACAACACACACACAAACATTTCATTATCCGTAGCTGGATCAACGTAACACATAAGCAGACGTTGAGAAAGGAATGGGCCCCGTCTACAGTGAGGTCATGAGAAGGTCACGATGTCACCGTTCATTGAACACACGGATAATCAGAGGCGAGACTGTGATTTCAACCTCGAACAGCATCGAAGTCGGTTTAGTGCGCAACAAGCGGGCACAGATGAAGACAAGCATGAATGTACCAGTAGTGTGGAGCGAGTGAACAACGAACCGCTACTGATGCAAAGCTGAGCGAAAATTGTTTCCGCTAGTCCAAGCCCAGTGGAGTGTGGCAACGGATACCGGATTAATTTCGTGAGGTAGGCGTACTAAACAGAAACCTTAGTGCACTGCGTTTTCACTCAAATGAAATGTACGACTATATAATTAGGAAATGAAAATTTCTTGTCAATCCATTGTTACGTGCCTATATCAGTAAGAAACTGAAGGATGTTTAAAACTGATTGAATGCCCAGGAAACACAAGAAAGACTTGAGAATGTGAACAGTGGCAACAGTGGTCTGCTTAGGAGTTGAAAGCTCGATGTGACGGTTGAAAAACGAGTACACAGCCAAAAACGCTGTTAATTTCAGAAGAAACATAAAACTCGATGAGGATACCATAGGAAATGATGATATCACCACAGAGCAAACAAGCTATATTTAGACACCTGGGTCATTAACCTAGCTACTCCGCGCAGGACAACATAATCCATTCTCCCACTTACATAATCATGATGAGATCAAAATATTGTTAAACTCACCCGGTCCATGAAACATTGCATGAACCATTTGAGTGCATAGGTAGATGTGGACAATTCCTGGTCTGCAAAGTGCTTGCTGACGCGCGGGAGGAGCCGTTTCAGGATGCGTTCGTGATGCTCAAACAGACGATAGAGACCAGGAAAGTCTCGAATGAACAGCCCATGTAGACGATGCCGCGAACCGACCATCAACTGAGATAGAGCCCAAAACACGTCTTCCTCCTCAATCACATAGGTTAACAACAGGCCGACTAATTCACTCATACCCTGTGATTCAAAGTGTGAAAAGATGACGTAACAGCAAAGACTAGAATGAGCATAAAAACTAGGTTAACCAAACAGATGGACAGTACAGAAGAGAACAAAAACGTCATTGTATATTCACACACGCCAACGCCGCAGACATACCAATCGATGACAAAAACTAATCGCATAAACTGTTGCGAATTGTTACATGAAGGCCCTTATTCATACATCGTACAGTACTTGCGTACATGAAGAATCATCCAGAGGAGAAATATTCCCGCGCGGAAAACATATACACAAGATAAGAAGCTGTTGCACTGGGCGCACTTAATGAAGAAAATAACCTACTACAGCCACGGAGCAAATCCTTTTTGAGCGTGAAGTGGGCACAGTCGATCTAAGGTAAAGAAGATACGACAGTCTTGCTGCATCAAACCCACCTTATTTACACACTGATTTGGAGGCAGACCGTTCGTGAACAAACACTATACATATTGATAAACAGATTGGGAATAACACAACGTTACGATCAAGTTGTAATACTCTACGTTTCAACCACCTCAGTTGGTCTTCCTCAGGTGGTTGAAACGTAGAGTATTACAACTTGCTCGTAACGTTGTGTTATTCCCAACCTGTTTATCAATAACACGTTAAACACGACGCCCAAACTGTTCAACTTCATTCGTACCAAATTTGGTGCGGATATCTTAAAACACTATACATAGTTCTAGAAAGTTAAAATTTCATTTGCAATCGATTAGAAAACCTGGTTCGACACACAGTCAATCCCAAACGAACAAACGTCCGATAAATGAGCCTGCGGACGAGTAGGGTATTAACTATTGCAAGTGTGAATGTAAAGAACAAACCATACATTTAGTTTTGAAATCTTAACACTTGTAATTACTGGCTCAAGTGAAACAGCTGCACGATGGGGAAAAATTCTTTAAGTTGGGAAACAGAAAGGAGCAAAAAAGCGCTTGATTAATTAACCGCAAGTTCACAAAACAATGAACTAACTGGAGGGATTTCATAAAACAAATATATACATACTAGCCGTTTAACACGGAAGAACCACAGGGAGTGGCAAACGTGCCACAATATGATGAGGAAAAGCAATATACCAGGTAAAGAAGGAAAAGACGCAGAGGAGTAAAGAGAGAATTGCAACGATGTACACAGAAACCCATAACGCGAGCGACATTGACTTCTATTCTTTGTCGTACCACAAAGCACCCTCAACTAAAGGTGTTCAGTGTCCTTCAAACCTTGGACCCGAGTACCATGCTGACCACCAGACTGTCGCTTCCTGCCTAAACCACTACAAGGTACGAACGGCTGGTGGTGGGTTGGCACTCATCAGATGTGACTAAGCCAACGAAGACTGTGAGACAAGATCAGCAAGCCCAAAGGTCGACAGGGTTTATCCGTCCCAAAGAAACGTTGGACAACTTCGTCACTGGTGAAACAGTGTACCCACCTAACGCAGCCAATGTTTTGGAGACATTGTTGGTCGAAAACGGATACTCTGCGAACATTCTCCACGCGAAGGGACCAGGTTTCGGAGCCGTACAATAGGACTGCCTTCAGCGTGGCATTGTATACTCGGTGTTTCACAGGAAGACTAAAATCATACTGGTCGTCTGCCTACGACAGTCTATATTCGCCCATATATTGCGGCTGTATAATTGCTCCGCTTATAAAACACGCCCATTAAATCGTTTTTTAGTCTCTATCATAGCGGATGGGACCAGTGGTATGGTACAAAATATGCGCGACCACTAGGTGAAGTTACCAGTGTAATCAATACGGGACACAACATCCCACAGGTCACTATACATTCTCGAAAATAGAAGCTATGTAAGAAGGTCTAACTGAATATTCGTTTCAAAGTATAGATGAACAAAGTCGATCATTGAACTAATTTAAAGGAGGAATAAATATGAAGGCAATACTGTTTCTTATCAGACATTAGCTCGGTTATGTAGATCCTCATTTGGCAAATCCCAAGTACCGAAACTATCGAAGCGTTTCCATGCAGAAAATGACATCTGTCCGTCTTTTGCATTCCCCCAAACTAGAGTCGTTGAAACGAACACTGCCAACAGCCACAATAAGAAGCCAATCGATTAAATGGTGTAGCGGTGTGATTCGCAATACTGTTAACCGACTGCTTTTATTGCGTCCGATGCACGCAGCAGTGACGTTTCAACACCGTCGGGCGATACAGTTCGTCCAAACATGTGGCATCGTTGCTTTGACTATAACGTAACAGTATTAGCCAAAGAACTGCCTAATTCAAGCATCAGACAGTAGGAGAAGCGAAGTTACTGAAACAGAAGAGGTGGCCCATCAAGAACTTAAATGACAACCAGATGCTGAAGAGCGCAATAGTTTGAGAAAGATATCATCCTTCTCCGTTTGAGCACTGTGAGCTGCAATGTGAATAGCATTGCTAGAATTAGCAAAAGTAATCATTAACATGATAGGTACAGGAAAGAAACAAAGAAACTCCTCGGACAAAAGGAGAACTGAATGCCAATAAAAAAACAGAACAAACAATGCGTTGGTAACACAGCAGAAGGTGAAAAAGAGAAAGGGAGAAGTGGGACAAGATTCGAAACAAGAAAAATGTTCTAGTTATTTCTGCTGCATTTAATTCTGTCTGTTTTCTGTTATTACGAAAAGAGGTGAACCCAATCATGGTTATTGTAGGCCACAAGAACATACATAAAGGCATTCCGGACATTTAGTTAAGTTACGAGCAGACTTGAAACAAACTCTAATCTGCGTTGCACACATACCGTTAACCTAAGAGTTCGATGGAATGCATAACTTCCTCTGTCTACCACATGATCATCACTGTACTCCCTACGGACTAATAGGCATCAACCTCCCAGAGGTGTGTGGCATCCGGATGCGCATCATTGCTGCTGTTACTCATTCGAGGACTGAAAGGCAGATGCAATAAGTTTTGATGAAAACACGGTGGCGAATTACGCTGGAATACACAAACCTAAAAATGTTTCATTCGTTCATATAAATAAAATCGTCGAACCACGGAAAGGCATATCAACTATTGGTGAGTGCAGAATAGGACGTAGGCACCCATGTGAGGTGCAACCAGACAAATGCGGATGCATTGAGCTCTACCGATAGGCTGTCGCTACGACTTAAAGGCGCAACTTATCTACTTGAATCTGGCGTTTCACAATAATGCACCCGTAGGAAAAGTGAAATATAATTCCGACATGCTCAAGCATCATCATCACGATCAAGATACACGATGATCACATTCATGGTGATGTTAAAAGCCCAGCTTCCACTCAGGCGGCATGTGAAACGACAGTAAATCGATTTCGAGGCTAGTGGTCAATAATGCGCACGAACTGGTCAGTCAGTGTGCAATCACAGAGTAAGCGAGCAGTCACCCAAATTAACCATGTTCATAACACACGACATGTCCTCAAATAGACTGAAATGTGTGTGCCTGTTCACATACACAACACGCTATGAGCACTAGCTACGTGGGACCACTTTCGTGTAACTCCACCCACCCACAATCACACAAAGTATTCGAGTAACGCAGATGAACGCGCCAAGTCAGGATGATAACAGCGATAAGACAACGAGGAAGAATCGAGCAGACGTGCCGAATTAGGCACATCCAGTTGGATGTATCCAGTAACCTTCATGATCAGCTATGAGTTGAAGGTATTCATTACTGATGGGGCTCACAGAAGAAGTAGAGATGCTAACTCAAAATTGTATTTTAAAAAAGAACGGCGATAGGTTATCAACTAGTGGTCGTAAATGGCACAAACTTGCGACTTAGAAGGGCGTGAATTCAACAGTTAGTTCGAATAGTGATTACTCAGTGGGCAGAAAGTGCGTGACTAATCTGACTGAGTCAACTAAAATTATTTACTACGTTCCGATCAAGCAATCAAGAGTAGTGCGACATGTGATGGCTGGAGCTGTAATGGACTCACTAGACCATGCGGGAATTCATGTACAAATGATAAGCACTCGTGTTCTTAGTTCTTGGGGGCCCACGACTAAACTGGCTGGAATCCACAGTTACCAGATGCAAATTGCACTATTTCTGAGGCGCTGCATAGTATAAAGCCGAACTGTCACCCGAGTGAACAAAGCAATAGCCTGATTTGATCACAAGCCACCTATGAAGAATCTTAGTAAAAACGAATGTTTTGCAAGAAATCGGGTAAAGGTTCCGACCTCGATTGAACCAAAAATATACAACACTGATGAGCTTCAATAAGAAAGAAACCAAAGTTCAGTGCTTTCTTCGGAAACGGGACGGTTGTGAATTCTAGATGACTAAAAAAGCCATACGCAATTGAGAGTGGGGTTGAGATACAGTCCAATAATTTTAGTATTAACGAAACGGATGACGAAGCACCGAAAGCCGAAACTTGCTGGTGAGTTTCCACATATTTGCTCTAACGTACCTGGTAAATCTCTCAACAAATACTGATCTAACTGATGTCCGATAATAATTGTTCTTCTGGGAACAGTGAGCTACCATCTAGGCGAACTAGTCTGATCTTATTGGTCAAGATATGGCAGACACGCCTTACTGAGCATGCCTACTCACAAACCTACCCTTTGGTGTCTTGCATGCACCCTCTTAAAAAATCAGTATGGTGGTAACTCATCAATTGGTGTGGGGTGTATGAATAAACTGACATCAAATTTGGCGTTTGCTAGCTCAAATCGGTTTTCAGCTAGTGACGATAGCGCATACAGCCGCGAACCACAATCAGTGGTGGGAGCATTGTTGATTTTCGTGGTCATTTTTAACTGCTTTCTTTCCAAACGATAAAAGAATAAAATAGAACTTAAAATCCAATGCAGTGAAAATGTTATGACACTATTTTACCTTCCACTCTATGCCCACATCCAGTTTCCGTTCACCAATTCTTTTTGATTACGTTCATTTCGAGGTCTTGTCTTGGCATTCAGCCTATCCATAGACTTATGCACAAAAATGTGTCAACCAAGAGGATACCCTCTAATCGGACGTTATTCGATTGGTAACGCGTGTCAAACGTAACAGCCAATACAATTTCGGACCTGATATCGCGGTATTACAAGGGTACAGAGTCAGCTAATTTTATAGGTTACTCCTATGTGAAAGTGTGCATGTAGTTTAACGCGCATAATCGACATAAAAACCTTTGTATACTACCACTGCAGCATACTAGTATTCTATGATTCCTTACCCGGTAAGGGTTTCGGTTGATTTTGCATCCACCTGTATAGAGTTCGCCGAACAGCGAAGGGATCCAGGTAATTATTTTGTTTGTAAACCATTGAAGTCGAAATCTTACGTTTCTACTTGGAATCGATCATTGCAGCTCGCGCGTTTATTCAATATTGGTGTCGAAAAACTGATGGTGTTAACAGTTGAAAATTCACCACTCGTAGTATACAAAGCATTCCATTGAAATGCCGCAGCTGATAGGCCTGAGGTTGACTTGTAGCCTGTTGAGAGAGGCGTCCAGAGGAATGACCACCAGACAGGCTCAAAGACATGAATGTTGCGGTTGTTAAACTTAAGTTGATTGTCGATGGACTGATGGTGACTGTAGTAGGTTGGATAGTACGGTTAACAGAAGGCGTTTCCCCTTACCCGCAATCGAGCTTTCCGTCTGCAAAGTGAAGGCAACTTGATGTTGAAAGATTGAAGTTAAATGCAAAAGTTTTGGAAATTGGGTTTCACCGTTTACTCCACTTCACGCCCCTAAACTATGGTTGAACCAGAAGTGTTTTTTATTTCACGCCTGTTTGACAATTACGCATCGACAACAATCACTTATGCGTTACTATAAATAATGGCAGCCAAGTGGTAGATAGAGGCAAGTGGTTTACTCAGGTTCCCCGCTACACAACGGCTGTGTTCAATATATGACTAACGGAATATTATAAGGCATGACTCAACTGAATTACTGCAATGAACACGTTAACAAAGAATGCCTTATTCACAAGTTGCCGGAAGCAACAGAAACCCAGCAGAATAGGAAGACTGGTAGTTTGACAAAAGACAAATATCGAACAATTTGTGAATTTCTGAAAGAATAACTCGACCGCTTTTTTGAACAATGTACTGTGGGAGGAGCCAATTTGAAAGAAAACCGAACAGTACTTCGTGCAATTTAGCGTCAAAGAACAAATGTGCATGAGGTAAGAAAACGGATAGTTCACGTGACAAATGGTGGAGAAAATTAGGGTTCACATAGATCATCCATTTGTATAAGTAAAAATATAGAATAGAACAACCTTTCAGGCAATCAACTGATTCAAAGAAGCAGCACAGAGCACACAACATGAAAGTGATTCGACTTACTTGGCAATATCCCACTTCTGTGTTGTACACGGAATAAGCGGCAAGAATTCGGAACAGAGACTGCTGTCGAGACCCATAACGAGGTCGGAAGTAGGTGGTGTTGCGAAAGGTTCGATTGATGTCCTTATCAATCTGTTCCAAGTGCACGGAAGTAGCCAAGGCACGCGTCAACATTTTCTGTGACGATGATCAAAAATGCCAGTTGAGAACGGATGAACATGAAAAGAAGGAGAAACTTTGACCAGCGCTCACATTTAACTGTCGCTTTTGCATGTAGGTGGACTATTTTCAACCAGCCCATTTATAAACACACTGGGTCTAACGGAGCAGTTACTATGCCGCCCCTCGAAATACCAGAGTCACCAAAGTATTATTTACAAGCATTGAGATGTGAGAATTCAAACGTGCCCAGCGTAAAGTTAGTGATGCATTGGTTAGCAAACTTGTCTCAACAGAACGCGGACCCGCGTTCAAACCTCGGTGGCGATGAAGATATTTACCACTGATGAGATCTAACACGGTGAGACTGGACCTTGACGTGGTGTGACGACTTGCGCATCCTGATGACCTTTTGGGCTAAACTGGACAGAGTTACTCATACTAGGCAGGCCAACAGGTAGAGGTCTGACAAACCACAGTCTCCGGGTCCTCCAGGTTGGGGGTTGGAAGATGGTTGGCATTTCTTCCTGAAAAACGTACCATTTCTGGTACATCGCCACCCACCTGCTACCTTGCGGTACAGGCTTTTGAGCCAAAGGCTTTGATTGAGAACCCTAATCGTTCTCCTGTCTAGGTCTGGGCGTCCTGGCAGTATCACAGCCCACACACAACCATGAATACCCACAACACAAACAATTCCATACTGCATCGGCCGTCTCGCAGTATAAACCGGGTCGCCCTATCTGCTGCATACAGCAGGGTGGATAGGCGAAAACATGCTACTGCTGACCCCTCCCCCACTGTCCTATCAAATTTAGCTCTCAGGCCCCTCCCGATCCCCAATTCTGATAACTTCTCTGCAGGTCCCACAGCAGATATAATTAATCATAGTAACACTGCGCCGATAAGTCCCAGCTCTCGCCACTCAGTCTCAGACCTCCCTCGTCCTGTGCTTCGACCTAGAACTCAAATTAATATAGGTGCCTTCAACGTTCGTACTCTAAAACAAATTGGTCAACAGGCTGCTCTCACACTAACGTTAGACTCGCTACATATTGATGTTTGCTGTATTTCGGAGACTAGATTTCACGACAGTAGTCAACGTATGGAATTAGCAGCACCTGCACTTTCTACCCGATACTGGTTATACACTTCAGATGACTCCGCGGCCGCCGTTACCCGTCAGGCTGGAGTAAGTATAGTCCTCAACACGACGGCCGCAGCCGCATTGATAGATTGGATTCCAGTTAATAGTAGATTTTGTGCCGTCCGCTTGGCAGGTTCTGTTGGGGTCAGTTTTAGACGCCAAAGCGTCAGAAATCTTTTCGTTGTGTCTGCTTATGTTCCAACTGGCTGTAGTGAAATCGGCGTCAAGGTCCTCTTTTATTCGGATCTGGCCGCTCTCCTCCGGTCGACACGTGGTTCTGATATAGTCGTTCTGGCCGGAGATATGAACGCCCAGGTCGGCCGCCTTGGTGAGGCCAAATCTCGTTTAGGTGGCATGTTTGGGATAGCATCACATCGCTCGGACAACTTTTAGAGTTGCTCAAACGCAGAGATGTGCATCGTATAACTCAGTAATGTATTGTCCGAATGTGCAGTTGATTTTGCGTCGAGTTTTCGGTGTGTTCCAGTGAAGTAGGCTACCTAGATCGTGCAATGACAGACCTTTTCTTCAGGAGATATTTGAACATCATCACGCATGGCACACCAGGAGAATTCTGGTGCACCTAGTTGGCCCAAAGCACTGAGTATCACTAGAAGATTAAACGTGTTCCGACCACCGCGGTATAAATTCAAGTTCGAATAAGTGGCCTTGAACTGCATTCTCACGCGACACTAGTTCAGATTCTAAGCTAACCGTGACTTCCCACTAGGCATTATAAAATTCAGGAAGTCACCTTCAAATGAGCATGTCAACATCCCAAATCGGACACAGGTGAGCGCCTATGTCAACGTGGTGTATATAGTAAGAGTGCCCATTTAGCGGTATGCTCGTTTTGTATACGCTAAGAGGAAATGCGTGATTAGTGAGTAGGCCATACTTATGTTGATTTTGTTGTTCGTCTGGTCACAAGTCCGATCACCAACAGATCACAGGTGTCGGCTCAATCAGAACAGGCCAGACCATCTGATTGAACCGTTCAATGCTCAAAAAGCGATGGTGTTCATTAACGGCAAAGCAGTTAAAACAACCAGGACAAATGTGAGGTCATCCGGTAACATCGTGGTCATTATCAATCACAGGTTATCACACCTCAAACGAGGCGACCCGATTACAGCTGTCACACTGTGTCAAGCGTGCTTAACCTTTGGAAAACTTGTCTGCACCACCGTACAGACGTGTCCAACAAACTTTCATCCTGACGTCACCACCTCATTCAGCTTATTGGTCACGTGACGAAATTTATTGACTAACTGGTCACCAGAGCGAAAAGCCTATCAGGATAAATAAAGTTGGCCGATTGTCTAACTGTCTACGATACAATCGCGTCCACATTCGGTAAATCACCAAAGTTAATGCACAGTCTCATGATGAATAGCCGAACGGACTACTTGCCAAACAACTTATTAATCCCCGCATAGCTTGACAAATGTGCCGTAATCCGGCATCAACAGTTGTTTTGCTGTTGTTAATCGTAGTGTGGTGGATTATCAAGCCGGAGGTGCGGGTGCTCCAACTCTCCGGGGAATAATCGACGAGGCGGCGAGGTGCGTCCAGAAGCCCACAACGGGTGGGGCGGGGACAGCATGTGCGGCCGGAAGAGCCATCACTCAAATGGATCGGACCAACGAACGAGCCATGGCACGCAAAATGGGATGAATAACCAGATCGGTGGTACGATTATTCTAACATCCGGAGGAATGACTCAATGAGGTCGTAGAATACGGCCAGATGTCATAGTGGATGGATTGCGAGCAGCACAAGTGACTGAACGAGCCATCGCCCAACGAGATCGGACCAACGGACGAGGGATGGCAGGCGAAAAAAGCCCTGACAGAAGGCGTCGGACACAAACCGGGCCGAAGTGCACACGACGTGTGATCGGAAACCGGGGGGTGTTGTGGGCCGTAATTATGACTCACAAACGCGAACGGGCGTGCAGTATGGTGACCAGCGTGTTGGACAATAAAGGCTGCTTTATTGGACGCCTTTTCTTCACAGCGATACCAACCAAATGTCCTCCAAGGGGTTTTACGTTCTCTGTGTAGGATAACTGAATCTAGTTAAGTTTAGAGCTTTTGCATTAATAAGCATTTGTTGTCATGTGACATTTGAGTAGAGTATAATGTCAGTCTATCCGAGTAAGCGAGAATTGAATTCACAACCATGCGTTCGCCAACAGGTGGCCTTCGTTTGCGGCGTCCGAAACGGACTAGCCTGTCACAGTGACCGAAGCAAGAGGATGTTTGCGCTCAACCATCATCACAAATGGCTTGCGCTGCACCATTTGCGATTCCACCCACACACCGCATATTCAGTGTGAACCCGAAGCAATAAGACCAGTGGGTGTGTGAGTTGAGCCTTTGTGGCCAGCCGGCCAATGCTAGTTAGCCAATTGATTGGCTAGCACGAAAAGGAAACCCTTATCTCTCGGAGAATAAATAGAGAGAGACTACAATGACAAGATCTAAAAAGAGAAGCAAAGGGCATTTCAGTATAGGAATGCATGTCATTGCATTCTAGAGAACATGAGGATGAATACGAAATTTGGACTGGACTACGAAAAGAACAGGCAAGCCAATCATCATACAATACACTAACAAAGCTGAATAAAAAAATGGGTAGAAGACCGCAGACATCCAAGTTTCTGAAAAGAGGAGCGGATTAGTTGTCAGACGACCACGGTCTTGTTCGATGCCATCTTTAACAGGAACAGAATGCATATCCTGATATCACCTACCTGAGCCTAACGTACCCGTCGTCTCTTCAACGACGATACACTATGAGTACGTTGATGGCCTACTAATCCAAGGAGGCCAACGCATTCGCGACTGCACACATCGCAACGCTGTAGTCATATTACCACGGTGAACAGGTGGCGTCACGAGAGTTGTCACGAGCAGAGTACGATCCAGCAGTTAACTCCATACTGCACACCACACGCTGTTACAAACCCATACAGAAATTCCGGCGGCGCGATACAAACCACGTCGACGGTGTGAGTTGGAGCTCCAGTTACTGAGACAACAAGCGTGAAGGTTTCGGCAACCTGAGAGTATCAAGCCTTGTGATGTAAAATCGGTAAACTATGAACCTACATAACAAGCAGAACTGAATACTGGCTGAACAATAAATATCCCTTTAGGCAGCAGTCCGGCGAATTACAACCAATCGCCCGGATGAGGATACAACTGTCAGAGGCGTAGTATATCCCAGGTACACGGTTAGCGGTCGCCTGCGGGAATGGGGCCACATCAACACAACTGTAGATCGACTGTGCTGGTTGGTCCATCCTCGAAGGAATTCGTGACGTGTGATGTTACAGGATAAGACAGCATTTCGGACTTGGGTGAAAGGTGGGATTATCCATCTATGCTCTGTGGTTCCCTACGGTTCAGAAACGTGGTCTGTTCGCAACGAAGAACTCAACGGACTAGCTGTGTATGGCCATCGTTGACTCCACCAGTTAGCCACATTAAGTGGACTGATCACCTGAGCAACACAGACGTTTGTCGGCGCGTATTCCGGAACACTCGAAATGCTCGATCAATTGGTCAACTGATCACGCTGCACAGCCTACGATGATTGGGTCACGTATTCTGTATGTCAGCTGAGAGTTCATCGTGCCGGGTATTATATCCTGAGACCACCAACAACCGGATAAAGCTGCGTGGTGGTCAAGCAACAACGTAGTCACGAAATATGAAGACCCTGACTGCTCTACTTAGCAAAGTGGGTAGATGTCACCTACTTGATAGGGACTCTTGTGATCACCTAAAAGGCTTTGTAGAAACGCTATCCGAGATGGTGATGTGCCACAGTCAATGACTCATTCACATTGATGGCATCTCTAGTTCTTCCGCTTAGTGTTCTTTTATTAATTTTCAACTTTTTTCTACTAACGTTCCCTTCTGTGATGTAACACGTCACATATAGATGAGCGGAGGCCAGAACCACCTTCCGATCAGGTTCAAGTCCATCGTGATGATAATATTTATTCAGAAGTGAAGTTGGCAACTCGCACAGGTGTGAATATTCAGTAGATAGGATAGATATTTAATTAGTTCACTCAAATGGGACCACCAACTAAACAAAATTTGTGATCAATATCATCCAAAGAATGCGATGACAGGATAAGGGGGTTGATACATCGTTAGATTAAAGAAATGTGTAGAGGAATCTCGAACTACAAGATGTGCCCAAGCAACCCTATAAACATAAAGGCGTATACATGGAGACAATCAACTTTCGATGAGTTGTGAAATTATGAGAACAGAGTGCAGGAGCGGACACATTTCTTAGAGGTTATCAGACACATACAAAGGGATACACAATATCCTGGATAAAGGTCGCGTTAGTGATTCGGATGTGCTCAGTTAAGCAACTCTTATGTGTGGAATGAAAAAGTGTGTAGCCAAATACGAGCAGCAAAAGAGTGAGACTAGAAACTACACTTGATCGAAGTTCATTGGCTCCATTCAAGGACGGTTTGACATTCCAATAAAATTAAGCTTGTGTGCTGTAATCCGGAAAATCGATGGCGCAACGTAACATAACCCACGCAAGCCTGCTACATCCAAAAGATCGTAACGCACTTGAAGGCCGCATACTATCATAAAAGTGCAGGTAGAGTTCCAACAGTAAGACATTCTGAGACTTAACGTGAAACCTATATACAGGGGTACAGATCTGATACCAACCACACGCAGTGCTGACTTAAGTGAAAAATTTCCAGTAACCCTTGGGTTGTGTTCACCAAACTGTTCATGGGTCTGACAAGTCCAGAACGCTATTTGGTTTTCGACGAAACATAGTCATAAGAATCCACATCAAAACATGTAATATCTATACCTATATGTTACTTTATACTAACTGTGGACAATGTGGGAAGCAAACTTATATAAAATTGATATTAGCTTGTAGATCACACCAATAAGTGGGGGTGTCGATTTCTTGTGAAATAGTTCTGCTGTAATAAAGGGCTAGACAGTTGTGAAACAAAACGTGTTGTGATCACTGACTAAAAGGGAAGAAGACGCAATATAGGGGGAAGCGTCCTATCCACCTATTCCACATTGATCTGACCACAGAGAGCTTGCCTACGAGATGATCTGGTGTAATGGGTGCAGAAGCGTAAAGTCCCCCCAAATAATTTCGAAGTGTTACAGAAACACCGCTACAGGGAGAGTCTGTCCGCCAGTTTCTACACTTTACAGAGATTCTGTGCGCTTCTTATACGATTGGAAAAAAGCGGGGGAATAAGCTCAACGTGAGCATGCAAATGAGTTTGATCCAAATCTATCCAGTTGCTTTAAAACCGAAACGGTATACTATGATTTACTGCCTGTCATACAGCATGAACAGTCTGAAAGAAGATTCTGTGTTTTGCGTATGGACCACCCAGACAGTAGCTTACAACGGAAACCTATAACGTCAACAACCGAGCAGGATGATTTACTATGATCAGCGAATCATTCAATCTAACCATCTTTTGACACCCACCTCATCATCTCGAGGCTGACAATGTTGGCTTTTGCAGCGTTGTCTTGACTTGCCCAAGGCGTGTTGTATCCAATACAGTATATAGCTGTTAGGTATGCAGTGGACTACTACACTGTTTGGACGGTCCCGTATTCCATATACGCATTATTTCACACGTATTTTACGGGAAAGTGTGGGGAGGTTCATGCTGTGCATTTAATGAAAATTGGCTCATATGTGTTCCGCACAAAATCGAGGCGGAGCCAATGAATCGCAGAGAGTAAAAATAATTCCACGTGCCTCTCGCCCCTGATTAAACGTTAAAAATGGACCTAAAAGAATCAAACACAAAATAAGAGTTAAACCCACGAGAGAACACTTTCGATTGGCGCACATACGCATAGCTAATTTATAATCGAAACTAGATAATGATCTTTCTTGCGAGTAGGTACGCGTGGAATGCGACATTAATGGAAGCACCGGACAACTTTTGGAAGAGTCTGAAAATGTCTTTTATTCTTTCCCAGGGACAGGCAGACACAATATATATTTGGAGCATTGCAGGTTATCAGAATGGATCTAAACGCCAAAGGAATGGACCCTGTTTGTTTGATAGTTTCACGACAGTAGTGAATCACGAATATGCGTTTAAAAAAAATCCACGGCTCAGTTAATACCCTTGAACAATCTCCAAGCTGTTTACTAAGCTGTGATGTGTGTTCACACATCACAGCAACATCAAACAAGGACAAACAAACCGCACTAGTGTGAATGCAAAATCGATACTGAAAGCATTCCAAAACGGTATCGTACTATCATATCTATTAAATCAAGGATTAGAACTAGAGCTAAATGTGTCACTTTGTGATCGCCAGAACGAAGGTCCTCATTAACACGGACGTTGAAAGAACACCTCAGAAATAGGGAATGACGGCGTTCTTTGGGTTGGGCATACAAGAGTTGAACAGTTAGCAAGCTGAATAAAAACGACCGGGGAAATTGCGGGGGCAATTAAAATGAAGGTTCTAGCCCATTCAGGAAATTCATAGTGGAAAAGCTGTTGGTGTTCGTCGTTACAAGTCGGGCATCATTCAGGTTTGATCACAGATCTCCCACTCAGTAACACTTTCACAATTATCGCTAGCAACAGTACGCATCAGATCCAAGCTTCGCTTATGTTAGAAGACATCAATAGTGTATACACATCCCTGTCTGTGGCAGAAGTTGAACTCTAGCCTTCGTATCTGCGAGGCAAAAATGTAAAATGTTTCATTAATGACCATATAGGACAGGGTTATCACACCAACGCGTCTGAAAGAGGTGTGATTGTAGTTGAAAGGAAGGATGCGTAGATCCACCTTGTTCTGGAGTTCGCAGACAGGACCTGCTAGTTGCAAGCACGGGAACAAACCTGTGGCAGTTAGAAACTGTTGATGCCTTCGGCTGACCCGTATCAACTGAAACGACAACATAGGCAACGTGTACTTTCCAAAAATACAAATAGAACATTTGGCTAAAACATACAGGCGCATAATCGGTGATAGTAGAATCGATCACTTCATATGTCAGCCAGGAGTCTACCACATCTGACACTTCGTCAGGGTAACCAGCAGCCGGATAAAACCACGAAATGACCAGCCAATAACGCGGTCACGAACCAAGAAGAATCCGACAGTTCTGTTAGGTGAAATCAGCAAACTTTGTTTGCACCCGAGTGAATGTTGAATTCGTCTAAATATCTGCATCTACAGCACTGTATCTAATCACGTATGAAAGAAAACCTTATCCAGCTTTTCACCTTTTGATTTCGAAAGACTTCCTCCCCAGAATGTGCCCTGGCCGTCCAATGTCCCTAGCTAGTAGATTGTTGTGACAACTGCACAAGCATCATAGCGATGAGGGATCACATGTCGGAGCAAACAATAATATCTACATGTCATTATGAAAAAAAGACGGAGTAAAGACTAGCTGGCGATACTCAGCATTTGCTGTCGTTTAACCGTGTGTTTTGGACGAGACGAAATGTTCAGAATATGATGTCGGAAACAAGTAAATCACTGATACAGATGCGAAGTTCACGACCAAATTTGGGACGACAAGAATAAACGAATACTTGGCTGACAAACATGTCAAACGTGGCAGTGTCTTAGCTAATGAGATGACTACATCCATAAGTTTCACCCGGTGATTGTACCACCTTTTTCCTTATTCCATCATCGGTCATGTAATTTCACGAGTTACTATAAACAGCAGTCTCCAAAGAGTCAGGGAGAGAAGATAAGTGTACGTAAGTTCTCATATGTTTAAGTTTCAAATGTTTACCTAACCAACCTCCACACCACAAGATGGTTGCAACATATCAGATAACACATCGACCGGATACAACCACGTTGTTCAAACCTAGACAACGATAATTTGATTAACCAAGTCTCGAAATCATAATGATGAGTTCGGTGGTCAGCGTGGCGAGCTCGTGACCATAAGCAAATTCGCACGTATGAAAGGGATAACAACAAGAGAGACAGCTGCTCATACGTCGCGGTGGAGAGACCAACATTTCCCCCACTAATATGGGTGAATTTTTGATCGCTCTCAGTTTGCAGGTCTTTGGCAAGCGTCTTGTGCAAAACCTGAAACGAAATCACAATCCCATCCAGCTACATCTGATTACACGCATCTGAAACCAGAAAACCCCATTCTGTCATTCGGACGAGATATCAAACATACCTAGTCCTCCGCAACTGTAATGACAAACACACCTAAAATATGGACGGAAATGACTGGAAAGAGGTCAAAGAGTATTTGGCAAAGTGAATACGCAACGTGCTAAGCACTCTGTGCCAAACAGACGAAGCTAGGCTGTATCTATTAGTAGGAACTTGGCGCAGATCAGACACGGGGCTGAAATAATTCCATTGTCTCGGGTGATCAATGCGTGAAACCGGGTGCAATTTCAAGAGTTTGTTTGAATCACAAACAAACATTAAACACCAAAAAACTCTACAGTTACTTTAGGTGTGCCCATGTTTCCTTAGGAATGCTCAAGTAGGCAAACCAAAACCAAAAGTAACTGTTCTTTTAGTAACGAGAAGAACGTAAGAACTGAATGGATGTTGCGTGTCCCACGTGCAATATGGATCGATGAGCGCTTTTTTATACTCAAGATGTTTTAAGCTTACTCCAACATGGCCTACACGGTCAAGCAGACTGACATTAAACAAAGAGCGGAGGCAGGGCAAAAATACAGGCAAACCAACTAAGATGTACGAACAAAAACGTACCGAATAGAGGTTTTTGTGCCTGCTTTTCGCTTCGGGAACTCGTAGCAACAGAGGCCACACAATCATGCGAAATTGTTGGGGGATGCCCTTGAATATTCGTCTTGTAAGCTTGAGAAATTATCGGTGTTCGATTAAACGGAATCCGGTCACATGATGGAGCGTATAATGGAAATAAGGAGAAGTAGATTGGATGGGGGTGAGAATCAAACGAAATAAATTTTACGATAGCCCAATTTACACAGGAAACGAAATGTTGATTAAAAAAGGACATCATTAACGAGGACAACTCTGCTGAACGAAGTAGAGACAGCCAATGTGAAATAAAACAGACAGACCGCCAACTCCCTATCTGGCAGATGAGAAACACAGTCCCGAGGCTTCTGACTATGGCCTAATTGGTAACGGTCACGAAGACACAGTAAAACTGAATCTTAACAGTAAGACGTGCAACTGAAATGCGCAACCTTGAAAATGAGCTGTAACGCCAGAGTGTCCAAAAGGTTGTATTGGATGTTTGAAGATGACCTGATTTGGAGAAAATTTGCTAAAGATGATGGTTCACTAATAAGTGAGTAGCCAAAGGTTAGTAGAGCGTGAACATGAAATTGTGTGCATAATTTCATTTGGCTTCGTCCAAGCCTTTTGACTACTCGAGAATAGCATGTCCTATGCTCCCATTCGTACGTGAATGGACCTAACCCAATACGCCACAGATGCGAACTGCGCACGTCCATCGATTTATTTACAGCCGAACACCGGTCCGTTTGATGTGACCCTCATCTTTGGTGCTCTGGTTTCCCGCTGAATGCAATTAAGCTGTTCATTGTTTAGTTGCTGTTATCTCACACGGAGTGAATAACGGTTGTTGTTTTGTTCCGCGAAAGACTCACATAACCCCAAGCATCTTTGTTCCGTTGTACCATTAGTAACCATTGTTTGGAATGACGACTAAACATGCTTACTAACAAGCTTTCAGTGTATATTCCGTAAGGTTACATTGTGCAAACCTATTCTGTTCAAGCCGTGTGTTTCAGGTTAACTGAACAACTTCTGTTGCCATGATTTATAACTTGTGGGTAGAGCTTAATAGCCATCCCACATTTGAGATAGTCGGTTCCACAATCATATTATTCATTTTGGATGATCCACTCTGCTCCCGTATGAGCTAACGGGTAACACTTGGACGTAAATACCAGTCTTTATCATGAGGTGATAATATACAGAATATGGTATAATGCTCAATGTGCAAACAAACTCATGCGTTATACAACGTATGGTGCTGTTACAAGAATGGGATAGCACTGACTTCATTTTTGTTGTTGCACGCACACCGTTCAAGACTGCAGATCACTCCCAACTAATTAGGAGGGGTCGCCTTATCAGCTTGTTGTACTACTGATGAAACGTCAACTTGGACAGCGAGAGCACACGGTGTGTTTTTGTTAACCACATACATCACAAAGATGTCAGATTTTCGATCAATGCGTGTGTGCGCTCTGTCCTGCTTTGTGGGTCAGACACCTAGTCCACTCGATATATGACCATCCTTGTCCCCGACAGCTAACCTGCACCAAACGGGTTTACAGTACAAACAACGTGATACGTATTTGGGAGACCATAGGGTTCACCACCAGCAACCGAGATGAGCAAAATTCATAACCTACCTTGGCTAGAGTATGTACTCCGAAGGTCAAAAGGGTGTTTAATGCAACTGCTGACGATTAGAAAAACAAGCAAGATGGTAAAGCCACGACGTGGGCATGTGCTATAGAAACATTGGCAGCCCCATTTAGCAAGGATGGGCGGAGGTGCCTGCCAGGGTGGACATTACATGACCACACACGTCCTGTTTGTGAGCGCTACGAAACATGGCTGGATGTTACAGTCAGCGGTGAGCCTGTGCTCATAAGACTATGCATCTTTCTTCTTTACAAGTTTCCAACGTTTGTACATAAATTCTCTTCCTCACACATTCGTACTTAAACACTGATATGCCATTTTGTGGGCCCTTGTCAAAATAAAAGAAAGCTCGAACCACACCATTTATGACGTGTTACGAAGAAAAAACTCGAATCATAGGCTTCCTTTAAGGGCAGGCTAGACGAAGTAGACATCGGAATGCAAAGCTAGCCATGCGATGATTGGTAATCAAATTGTTATCTACAAAATAACCTTATGATAAACGTACTGACAACAAACTACGCCAGAACAGCAAGCTTCCTGCAATGCAAAAGCAGGAGACCCAACGTATTTTCCTAATCTGTAGTGGATATTTTGTTAGCAAACTTCAAAGCTTATTTTACTGACCAAGTTAACACTGGTTAAGTATGTTCGAAATATTTTGCTCTGAATGAATAAACCATATGATTGGGGTTCGTCACCTGTAACGCCACTCACACTCTTCATGAAAAAGTACCCAGCCGGTGTAGAAAAACAGGGATTACTGCAGTGTATGAGTGGGGTATGTCCAAACTATCCAATCCAAACCACAAGCAATCGAGATTATTGAGCACAACTTGCACTCACTAAGTATGAGAAAAGCGAAAATGGTCAACACAATCAGCAAAGCTCAGATCAGAAGCATCAATCAGTAAATAGAAACTTTACCACAAAACCCGTAAGCTCTTAAGGTAACTGAACATGCACCTGGAGGAAGCTAATTAGCACTTGTCAGAGTCAACTCGATGCGACAATTCACGATAATCAATAGAGACTCGCGTGACGTTTGGCACGCACCGGAAACGTTGTACAAGTTTAGAACAGTAACCCGAAAACAGCCGAAATTAGCATATTTTTACCGAGATAAGCAGTGTGGTGGAGTTGAACAAAACCACAGAATTGTAGAGGAATGTCCTTATCCAGGTGACAGAACGCACGCTCTATTCGACAGTCTCCTGAGCACAAGATAACACATGGATCCGATCACCGGGTGTCTTGTACTTCCATTCACAGGAGTACGTGGCGTAACGCGACACATCTCCCCATGAACCAGCACGTTGCATGGGGGAAAACAGTTCATGGTGTAGAAAACGGACTCTTTCAGTTTACCACTTTTCATACAAAAATAAGTAAACAAGGCTGAACCTTGAAATGTTTGAGATTCGCTCTCCAGTATGTAAGGCAACGTTTGTTACGACCCGTTCTGTGATCAAGGGTCACGTCAATAGAACAACTGGGCCAATGCAACAATAGAGACAGTCGGATTTGTACATCCAGGCCGAATTGCTTGTAGTCCATCTCGAGCGGACAGCTGATAGTTTCGATCATCGAAAAACGGACGAACTGAAACTCGTCCCTATTGTGTGGAAGCCTATCAACACACTTTAAAGCAGATGAAGTCAAACAGCTCGCCATTTCATACTGTATCCGCGTTTGGTCGTGGTACGTCGGGTCAGCAGAACCAAACGCATATTTGGTTAAACTTTGGTAAGAAGAAAACTGGCAGTTGTATGCTCTTTTTATAGACAGTGAAACGATCGTTTTTCCGATCAAACAGCGCCATTTGAGGAAGATAAAACAGCCGTGGCTGCCTAACAATCAATTAAAACGGGGTACGAGAAAACATAGACGACGTAAAACCAGCTTTTGTGTAGACTAGTGCACTTGTTCCCGTGGAACCAGCTACGTTGGTCGCACGACCAAACGCTTGTCTGAACGGTTCAACATAACGGAATCTGTCAACAGTGCCACACTATCGCATCCAATCACTCTGTCAACGTGACAGACGCATTCCACCCAATCTACCGAGTTAAGGCTACCCAGTCGATGGCAGTGAGAAGTAGGACTATATCCACAGCTGAGGTCACTGGAATTCGCCTGTACAACCCACCCCTGTGCTTACAGAAACGTTTGGTTCAGGATTTAGATCTGCCTTGGCCAATCCCACATCCTATTAGCCTGTCAAGACCCACTGTTCAAGTGGGAACTTGGTTGCAGTGTGACATTGAATTGATTGATCTCATTAACCACCCGTTCCCCGTTTACCCCCTTAACGATTCCCCATAAAATGTTATATAAATGTGATTTATTTATTCTGATGATGAATCACTGAAAACGAGCTTGTTCATCATATAGTATTTTTCACGACCCATAAAAGTTCAACATAGTTTATGAACAAACAGCAAGCGGGGGGCACGTGACTTGTGGCTACGTCCCAGCCATCAGTGGCAGGTCCAGTGGTAGCCATTGAACAGGCTCAAGTGTAAAAGTAAACGGTGATGCGACCAACGGAGAACAAAGAAAACAGGCCGTATAAGATTTTGGTGGATAGCTCAAAGAAAAAGACAGAAGTGAACAAAAGAAGGTAAATGGCCGAGAAATAGGAAGTGACCTAAGTGCACAACATATCCCGAAATTTCACATGATTAACGGAAACCACGATAGCAACCCCAGAGGGCATAAGGCTCAACTTTAGCAACCCAGAGATGTTAGGTACGTTAGTTGAATGCGCAATGTCTGCTGAAAAATAAAAAAATTCGGGTCAACACATCGGTAACAAGTTCGAAAGTACAAACGATTTACTTCTAATCAGTTCCGTCATGTCCTAGAAGCCGGATTGTGAGATTAGCGAAGCGAAAGGTGAAAAGATTAACGATTCTGTGACTCATGCAGGTCTCACTAAAGGCGGTCAGTTGGGGTACGTTGAACAGTCATTTCCCTGGTTAAGAGTCGCAAACTCGGGGTATTCCCAAATACACCTCGAAAAACTACCGCGTTGTTCACACAATTAGTTAATTTGATACAGGCTAACAGGCCGAGACAAGGGTGGTCAAATGTCAATAGTCTGTATGTCACGGCTAAGCCTCTGATCTGCGGAGCAAAGCTGGGCGCATATACACATCATGAACTCTCGTTAATTGGGAATCAGATGTCTATGCGATGCCACAAATGAGGAGGATTTTCAGGTACAACATACGCTGTCATTGAACGTATAGACACATCGTCAGAGATATTGAAAGCAAACAAAAGCACACAACACAGGTAGGTGAAAAGAGATGCCGTAACAATAAAGGTCAGATCAGCATCAAGCTAATTTTGTGAGAAAACTTTGTGAAGTATAAAGCGCGCATCACACGGACGAGTAATGCCATACCATTAGTTCAACATGGTTTACATGTCGTTTGAACAGGAACCAAGTCAGGTAATGCAGTTCGCACATTCTATACAGGTCAGCAAACTAAACGACAGAAGCTGCACTTTCACATTCTCGCCAGCGACCAGATAGGAAATCTGCCTGTTCTTCAGAGGTTGCACAATTATAGGACAAATGCGCATTCCGAATCAAATGGAGAGAGAACTGCACTGTACTATTGTCACAGGGCGTTCCATGAAGCTTTTTAAACATGGGCATAATTGCTGATAAGTACCAATCACGAGGAAATTATTCAATCACCTCTGTGGGACGAGGAAATATGGTCAATACAGAGGATATTCTCTTATCATCATCTTCGAAGAGCTGGAGAGAGAAAGTCCGGATTTGGGGGAAATCTCGCGGTCACTACGCACTTTTCATAGGTGTGCGGTTCAGTTCCTGACGGCCACTGTCGTGTTCGAAGTCAGGGGGGATTATTCGACGTTTACCCAGAGGCTTTAACGAATCAGCAGAAATCTACTTCTGCCGTACTTGTGATGCCATTTTGAATCAGAATTCATCACAACTGGTTCGCACAGCTGCTGAAGCTTCCATCCAGTACTCGTTTGAATCACTCTACTGTTGTGACCTGGACAGCCTGACTGCCTGTGTTATATAGTAGGCCATTCGCACAGCCTCAGTTCACACCGGAAAGTAGACCGTTTTTAATCATAAGATAAAACCAAGCACGAACAACGGCATGGTTTGAGTCAAGACGGCCATTCTAAAGTGAACGACAATCTGCAACGATAACCCAGGGCGAAGCGGCCAACTTGCATCTGTGGTTGGGTTGCACGTGGCGGTCTGTGTGAAACACGTTGACGTCCTTTAGGCTGAATTTCGGGAATCTATACACCGAGTTCGTGAGAAAACAGCCGATCGCCACGCAGTGCGTTGCACCCCGACGCTGAACACACCACTCAAATGTCTCCCTTCCGGAGTAAGACAATCAGGTTGTGTTCACGGCGCCAATAAACAGGGTGTTGTCCATGGGGTTGGTTTGCTTCCAAAGATGAGAAGAAGGCGTTCCCGGTAGCACCTGAACTGTTGTCTGCAAAGATATGCGCAGGTGGGACGAATAAGCAATGTCTTTCCTGTCGGTGTCAACAGACTCTGATAGAAATGCGCAATCTGACAGGGCATAAACAATTTAGTGGGTTTTGCCCCGCCTTAGAGTTTTCACTTCAGTTAAGCTGCGAAATTGGGCTTCGTCATCACTAGGGATTTTGGGGAAGAAGCGTTGGGACGCAATATTGTCCAAAGGCAAACTCAAGTGAATGATGACACTGGGACGATTGTAAGTGTGCGTTTCGGAGACAGCACATTCAATTCCAGATTCAAGGGAATGCAACTAGTAAGCACAAGACCACAGTTTCAAGAGTCAGTCGTCTCAAGTATTTCTGCTTTCGTCACCCACTTCCTGACAGTTACAAACACATGAATGAAATAGAAATGACGTAGTACCAGACACCAGTATGACAGACAGGTGGGAACTCCCTCGGAAACTAGGTTCGCATGCACGGAGTGACACAGCACAAAGCCAATTAACAGAACACATGAATGAGAATCATTCAACGGGAAGAAATGAAACACATCACGTGAAATTAATGAAGAGGGTTGAAAAAGTGTACCTTTTCCGATACTCGGCCATTGCGGTAGAGACGATTCCAAGCGGAATCCCACCGGTCCCAATGCGCGGTCATCTCACGCCATTTCTCTAAGCGTCTGGCAAGTCGTTGCTGTGAACGAGTCGGAATGACGTGCAATTAAAAGACGACTAATCGTCATACATGTAGGTGGTAAAAAGATTCAGAGTAGTACGTAAAACGGCGTACCCTTTGTTACAACCTGATGCAAGTATCAGCCTTCGTCAGCGGTCGATGAAAATAGCGTTGGAAACAAAGTAATACTCACAAATAAACGATTTTGACAGCAAATGACCGGCACCACTGAGATACATTTAGTAACATAATCCTGAACTTGCACCACGGTATCCCGAGGAGTTGTGGAGCTAAATAAAGCAACCATTTATAACCCATGCATGCAACACTCAAACTGGCAAAAAACCGACGCGCCAAACAAATAAAGTAAGCAATAAGTTTTTGAGCCAGTGAGTAAAAATAATGCATGCCATCAGGTGAGATATACATGGTTTGTGTCAATTTAACTGACCCAGACTTAGACAGGACTAATGGGGCAGGACGGTATCTGAGGTCGTCAACTTACATCAACAACACCCAACAGGTTTCATCCACCAATGGCCATTTGTTAATTGTGGCTAAACTTACGTACAGTACACGTTTAATATCGACAGCCTTCAAATAATTCGTTCCACAGGTCTCTAAAACCAACGATTAAAGATTGATGACTACAAAAATGCTGCATAATTAGACCAACACACAGAAATCTTGCATAAACCACGCTCTATCGAACAAAATTAGCACGGTTTCTGGAGTGTAATTTCGCGTTTCGCAATACTACAAACAGTAATGAACTGTTAGCAAGTTGTTCTGTATACTCCTGCGGATAATATCCCATCAAATGACAAGAACAACGCCTTAATGACAAATTTTGTCCACGGATGGAGAACAGGCAGCTAACGCCGTCCAGTAGAACGTAAATGAGAGGTGAACAAAATCTCGGAGAGATTGCAACAACGTATTGATCAAAATTCCTGTACGATTAAGGCAGGTTATCAACAGTACTGCTAGGAGGAGCAAATGGATCACGATTAATTGCGCCTTATATGACTGCCAAAGGATGGGCAAAAGATGGGGGCGGCGAAAAGTAAAACGACAGGGGCTGTAAGGTGAAGTAAAAGGGAGAAATACGAGTATACAATTGCAAGGACAATGCACAAAGAAGTTTCTAACAAACGCAAAAGGTAGCTGTTCAACTTCTACGTTGGTGACAGTCAACGCAAGCCACGCCCACGTGGACTCACTCACTAAAGATGAAGCTATCAAACGAGCTATTTTCATTTACCTAGAAAAATCTCTACAGGTGTTAGATGTCAGATAAACTGTTCCTCTCAGCAGCTCATAAAACATAATTAGGATGGATAGCGGTATGAAAGTGAAGCGTGGTCTGATCGTCGAGCATGAGGTGTGGCCAACGGAGAAAGTCAAGGAAACGGAAATCGCTTTCGCTTCGCGGAATACCATCAGACTTTTCAAACGCCTCAGTGCTACTGGCCCAGGGCGTTCGCCAGTCAATGAAGGCGGACGGAACAACCATTCATAATAAGACCGGAAGGTTGAACCATTAAGCGGAACACTTCAGGTGTTAATTTAGCTGGTCAAGTGGTTCTACCGCAAGCGTGCACTGGCGTGTGTTGGCGGAACAGTGCAGGTAGGAAGGTGGACGTGTACATTGAAGTTCTCGGTTGTGCCGAAGCCACCGTTTCATGTCATTCTGGGCAGTAACTATTTGCTAATTATGGAATGTATCCTGGACCTACCTAATCTGGCCGTACGCGTATATGGCGAGCGTTTTCCGATGGGACCGGTGTACAAAACACTATCAGGCGTTGTGGATGTCCGTAAGGGACAGCATGTAACTGAGGAAGTGCACGTTAGAGAAAAGCATTATTCGGCCGTCAACATCTCCATGGGCGTCTCCGGTAGTATTAGTCAAGAAAAAGGATGGCTCCTTAAGATCATGTGTTGACTATCGCCAGTTAAACGCGGTAACTAAAAAAGATTCGTTTCAACTACCACGTATCGATGACACTACCAATGCTCTTTCGGGCACCGAGTGGTTTAGTACCCTTGATTTGGAATCTGGTTGCTGGCAGGTGAAAGTGGAGCCCAGTGATCGCCTGAGAACCGCGTTTGTGGTACCCTCTGGTCTGTACGAGTTTGAAACCATGCCATTTGGATTGACGAATGCCCCGACCACCCTTCAAATATTAATGCAACAGGTGCTCGGAGACCTGATTCCGAAGCAGTGTCTGGTTTACTTAGTGCAAGCTTGCACTGCACTACTTTGGTTGGTAGATTTAGACCCATCCACTAAAATTGAGGTAAGTCATTGCACTTTGACTCTAAAATTCAATATAGTTCCTGGCCCAGAAGGGGGTGAGACACTGGTAGAAGCCTTGATTAGGTTATTTGAGCTTGTTTGGATGATGGAGAACATCCCTTCGCATTGGGAGCACTCGATGGTTTCCGTACTCAAGAAAGGAGTCAAGAGCTAACTTTATTATAATGGGGATTACATTGATCCCAGTAGTTACTAGCGTCTTGGTATCACTTACACTTTCTCGATTAACTACAGCTCGAAAGGCAGACATTAAGGAAGACCGGACAATATATCACTCTGGACAAGAAGGTCGGTCTAATTTTCGCTATTCATCAAGTTCTGGAGCAACGCCATGAATACTGTCAGGCGATAATTGACGGTTTTTTTTAATCACAGAGGGGCGTTCGATGCAGTCGATCTACCTATAGTTCCACAGTTACTTAGACGCAAAGGTGTGTTGACCAAATATGTGAGAATACTGTCGACTCTCTATTATTATACTTCAGCTCAGGTTAAGGTTTACAGTTAACTTACTGACAGTTTCAGCAGCGTATGCCAAGGCTACTCACACCCATCATTTTTGTTTAATTGTGTAACAGATGAAACAACGGAGAGCTGCCTACAACATTCACAAGATGTCCGTGTGGACCTCTTACCTGGTGGAAGACTGACCGAAATTGAATATGCCTACAACCTCTGTGATGTTTGATAAGCTCCAAACAGTACAGACAATGTTAGAAATTACTTCGTGCTCCGCTAAATACACCCCAATCCGCTTTGCAGCCTCAAAGTGGAAAATGCTTCACCAAGACAGTTGTCAATAATGTAGACTTAATAAACAGATTGGGAATAACACAACGTTTCGAGCAAGTTGTAATACTCTACGTTTCAACCACCTCGGGTGGCCTTCCTCAGGAGTGTTGTAATCGAAATTTCGATTACAACACTCCTGAGGAAGGCCACCCGAGGTGGTTGAAACGTAGAGTATTACAACTTGCTCGAAACGTTGTGTTATTCCCAATCTGTTTATCAATAGCATGTTAAACACGACGCCCAAACTATTCAACTTCATTCGTACTACATTTGGTGCGGATTTCTTACAATGTAGACTTAATGTTGGATACTGAGACTGTGGGGGTTATTGACCGGTTTGTGTATTTAACTAATGACAACAGCAACAGTGGGAGTATAGAGAATGAAAGGGAGGTCCGTATATTCAAAGCTAGGGTGACGCTTGCTATTCTAGGACATCCCTGGTGGGAGAAAGGCTTCTCCTTGAGGCTTAAGGGTAGTGTATATAAGACAACAATGATGGCTGTTACCTTATAGCTCCAAAATTTTGACGGTCGGGGTAGAAACCATTAACCGTCTCCAGATATTTGACCATCAACGTCTGCGTCCAGTCGCTCGCATCAGGTGGCAACAACAGGTAAGCAAGAAGTAGATTAGGAGGCGGGTACCTTGTAGTGAGTTTCACGCGAGCTGCTTTGTTCAATGTTTAAGTATACACAGACTTAGATGGTTAGGCCATGGACGGAAGACGCTAGCCAGTCGTCTACCACATCAAGCATTTTTTGTTGATGGTGTGGTGGACTGGCGTAAGTTGCAAGGTGGGCATATGATTATTTGACGTAGAGAAATGAAACCAGTCATCAAGGGATTGGCCACTGTAGGTCGGGTTCGCCTACCGGATTGGGGACCACGCGACTCACAAAGCTGATGGCTGAANGTTCGCCTACCGGATTGGGGACCACGCGACTCACAAAGCTGATGGCTGAATGTTATTGATGTTTGTGAAGTAACTGTACACAGTGAATTGCGGCATTGAAAGCCGTAATGAGGCTTGCAGATAACATCCCACTCTCATTTATAGCTGGATTGTTTGTTTGCAGAGTGTAGGCACTTACATGATGAGCGCTAGCGTACAATGTCGAAAATTAAAAATACATCAGCGATATAAACTTCAACACCTTGCCTTCTGTTACCTTCAGTGAATTTCGGTGGGCTGTGTCTTAACTCGACCATTTTGCTGAGTGTTCGCAGAGAGAGAGAGCAACTTCGTAATCGAAAATGTATTCATTTACAGAGGGACTTCAGGGGTTTCAAAAAGTGAGGGTCACAAAAACAGATGTCTCCACCGTACGGACAATATTCAACCAGATGCACACAATAAACACACAATATCAGAACTGGTTTTAATAGAACTATACAGATATGTCGAGTCCATCCGAAGGGTACCAACTGAAGATTGTCGTATCTAGTAGACGCTACATTACGGCAAATGGCCCTTTTACTAGTGTCTTATATGAGAGGTATTCACCGGCATTCGTTAACTTTGCAATGCAGTATGCATTTTAGAAGAGATGTAAAAATAATTGTTTAATCGACGACTGTTACGCGGTATTAAAGCTGGACAGGTCACATATATGAATTCACAACGCTCTGCCAATAACACACATCGCTTACTAGGTGTCAGCAATGATGGTACCCAGTGAATGATCGATTAGAACAAATGTAAATCTCGTTTGCTCAGAAGACGTGCAAGCTGGTTAACAGTGATGAAATTTAAAAAAAAAAACGGTTACCACAAGCTAAGAGATAGTGACAAGTGGCCCAAAGCAAACCGAATAAACAATAAGACGGAGCACACTGTAGTTGACGTGGCCTCTAAGTTAGAACGAAAGGACAATGAAACGAGATGGATGACTGGATCAGATGTAACAATGAGAAATGCATCAGTACGAAATGCATCAGTAGGGGAAACCCGGTCCCGAGGACTGAACACAGACTAATGTTCCAACGTTACGATGTGATGACTAATCCACAAAGACAGTGATACATCATTAGCTGGTAGAATTATGAAAAATGAAAACAAAAGGCAGAAACTAAAACTTAATTCGGGAAGACCCACCTCCAACTGCAAACGGATAGCGTCAAGGGGCCCACACCCTGCAAACATACAGCCCAGTTGGAAGTGAGAGCGGAGCGACAAGGCAGTCACTTTCCTTGAGGCGTGTACCTTCACGCTTCATTACGTGTTCCTATTTGAGAGATAGCCCAGTCCAACAACAGTACCATTAGCGTGAATAAATACTCAGCGTAAAATTCGGATGCAGAAAAAAAACATACACAGTGGAAAGGAACTCACTTTTTGCTCTTCTGTTTCTTCTGGTTCTCGAACTCCATCAGGACTGAAAGAATGAGGAAACAATACATCCAAGACCATTTATAATCCGTAGGCCACATACATGCATATACTTACACACATGTATACAAAGGGTCAGGTTCATCGATAGCTGTTTCCGGTCATTCCTAAAATAAGTCGAGAGTTGCATGGAAAAATATGCTTGATTTACACACAGAAATCAAAACAAATCATACAGACCAGTGGAAGATGACGGCAGAAAAGTCCTTTTCAATATGAGTCAAGTAAAAGGTCAATCCTGCGAAAAACTTGGACTGGTCGATAAACCAGTTCTGCACCCCGAGTACTTTACAAGATAAATTAAATCACGCTAGTGACACACTCAGTCAAAACATAGAGAGGGATTTACTGGGAAAATATGCAGTAGAAAGGAAGAAGATTAAAATTCCGCAAATGATAACATCATGATCGTTCAAATGCAGTCGGGATTACGTAGTGTAATGTACTGTTCAATGTTGTGCTGGTCAATACCTGCCTGACACTGATCCCACGCTTAAGAGAAGTTGCCTGAGTTTTCGGTAACTCAGTTACAACAATATCCGACTATCACTTACAAGGTTGCCAGCTTGAGGCCAATTACCGTGAGTGGTTCTGTCTAGGACTGGGAAGTCCGACGGTATCCATGTGATTATGTGTAAAACATGATGGCGAACGTTTCGTAGTGTAAAAGTGTGAAACAACTTTTTATCATCTTTCCGTCTGCCTGTAAAGCGACTACCGTATGGCATCTGTGAACACCCCTCTAAATGGCTTTACAATGGTTCGATGAAATCCATTTCAGGCGAACCTGATCCCCCCGCTATTGATGCAAGTCACTAAAGAAAGGACAGATAAGGCTTTCAAAACTCTTTAGAAGATCCACAAGGGCCAATCCAGAGTGGCCAAATGAACTGTTACCAACGGCAGAGACCATCGTCAGTAGACTCTATGATCTACGCCTGTGTGTAGAAACAGTTTTTCCAAACGCCTCAGCTCTCCCGTCTAAGAACAAAAGAATACTAGAAATCCCATCAAGCAGAAAACACTTGACGCCGGTAGTTATGCTCCAGATGAAACCAAAGCAACGAATGGGAGAATGCACAATGTGGCGTACACGATTACCAAATCTAGAAAACCCGAACAACGGTGGTCTGAGCGGCATTTGGCGATCTCAACTTGCTAGAAAAACAATACCCTTCTTATAGAGAAGCAACATAGCTTACGATTGATGTTGAGTGATAAACATTTTGTTTTGAATAGCCTGTTCGTTGCTCCAATCACAGGACCTTGCCTTAAGCAACTCGATTTTTTAAGTCTGATACGCGTTAAAACTTGTTTTAGTCACCATCATACAGAAAAATCGATGTAGCAGCTGATCGCCATTTTTGATCGGTTTGCGCCGGACGACCACTATTCCGCTTGCAGCAACTCATGCGTAAGCGCTGAGTAGCTGAACTTTTTCCGATCAAAAAACCGCTCCGGTCCAGTCGCAACACACGGAAGGAGCAAAAGTGGCAACAACAGCGATAAAAAGGGCAGCATTTTTTGTTAGGATTAAACAGCACGCAACCTCGATATTTTTCATTGTCACGACGTGCATAACAACATCTCTACTAGACTACAGCCACAGACACCCTATGCAGTTTCCGGTCAGTGGCACTTAGGCTTATGAACCCCAACCGGGAAGTGTTAACAGAGTTTAGACTTGATACAAGTGGTTCCTCGCCATACTGCTTATTTTAGCTACGACGAAATAGAGGAAGGCTTGATGTGGCAAGTAGGCGAGCAAACTCATCTGAGTCATCTTAACGAATGAAGTCAACCTATTGCGAGTGAAAACTTCCCATATTGAATGCACAACATCGGAGCAAAGAATTGCTCGCTTGGTGTTGACGTCACATGTACGTAATGCATTGAAGACTGCCAAGAACAAACGATAAAACGGACATGATCGATATGTGGCGAAGGTCAACGATTGCATGGCTATATTACGCACAACCTGACGTAGTACACCATACCCATGAAAATAGTCTACACTGAGTGTATCAGTGAAACAGTGTTCATAGGAAGACGACGAATGCGTATAAGTATATTCTACAATCGAAGCCAATTACCAAACATTTGAGCACAACAATTTTAAGTGGCCACATCAAAATACACGTACTGAATATACTAAATGGAACAACCCATGATACCTTAGCATGACTGTGGTTAACGAAAACGAATAGTCGACCTGAAAAAGCCTCCAACGGAGAATCTATTTTCCATGGGAAGGAATTCCTGAAAAAAGCGGCCCTAATTATCTCCAGCAGTAAGGTCACGATGGACTGTCCGGGAACGGTGTTATGCAACTTCGTCGCAGAGAGGTAACATTTCAATATGTAAAAGACAATGACCTTTCTATTACTGGTGAATAGTCAGGGATTTGGTTTGTTTTCAAGTTGACCATCACTCACATTTGATCGCAGCGTTCGCATTCAGATAGACTTTCCAGCCAGCCTCTTCCGAAAAGAAGCACTAGACTCGAGTTTCGCTCTCATTAGAGCTCGTCAGTAGTGCATATCCTTGCCACGGCCGGGATTTAAACTCCGGACATTCCAATCATGAGGCAA
>QNGE01001315.1:0-29615 GCA_008508345.1 Paragonimus westermani | reverse complement strand
ATTCGGTCGTGCCTAATGTGAGGTCAATGGCGCAGTGGTTAACACTAGTGGTTAACAGTAGTCAAAGTAGCCGGGTTTAAACTCTGTCACCGTGTAACCAACAGTCAACAACGTTAACGATGAGTCAAGTCTATCTGTAAAGAAAACCGAGGGGTCGCTAAAATATCGGTCGTCTGGCGAATATATCAATCTAGCTCCATTCGACTTAAGTGAACTTCAAGGTCATTACAGAAGATGCCATACTGTATACCATAAGTCATGGAACACGCGAGGCCATATGTGAGCTATATACTGATAGGCTACTCAGAAAACAGTTGCAGCAACCGGGCTAGAACATTTGGCCACGCGACGTCCGGCATCGTGGCAGTAGACTCCCCAGTCCACCAACTGCTGTGTTTCAAGCAGCAACACCCAATTCCAATATTGCTTGAGAGTTGAATACAGCCTGAATTAAGAGGGCATAGTGATTGATATTGCAATCGAGGCTTGTTTAATGAGTCTACCTTATCTTAGTCCTCATCGGTTTCTCAACCACAAGCCACTGACATCGATGGGATTTCTGTCCAGCAAACTAAATAATGGATAGATGAACGGGCTTGTTTGTGTCTGCTGTTAGATTCGGTGGTCTTGGACAGAACATCATCCACAGCTTGCAGCTGCGTCGTCTACTTGGGACCACGTCCGATCAGGAGTCGGAAGTTGGGAAATCGTGCATCCACACACCCTATGCCAGAAACCGCTATTACCCAAAAACGGCAGATTTACAACAGCGAGCTTCAGTAGTCGCTCATCAATGTCTAAAATAATAAATGGTTATCTCAATGTATCATTTAATTGCAATTTACGAGTACACAATCAGTCTACCTACGTGTTCGTGCATCCAGTCAACGTAAAACAATGGAGGTATGTGTAAAATGCAATAAGGTGGTCAATTCTAGTGAGTAAATATTCTCAAAACCGTCATTATCACAGTCGATAGAACCATAGGTAGGTACAATGAGCGGGAACCAGGCGGTTGTCGTCTACAGTCGGATATAACATAGCTGGCTGAATGAAGCGCATTAAGAGACAACTGGATCTTGCGCTGTAATGACTAGCTCATACCGATGATATATCGAGTTAAACTGGACGGCATGTCAATTACAATGACATGGGCACTCTAGCCCGGTAGGCCAGTAAATGAATATCTGAAAAACGATTATCTGCTAGGTGTACTCAAGCTGCCGAATGGGTTGGTTTTATCCGAAGGGTAAAAGACGGACGTGATGGTTGTGGAAACTCAACGGATTGTGCTTTGTTCCGCTACCTTACAAGTTAGAGTATTTTCCAAAGAATTTTTCTACAGTGGTTCAAACAACCGGGCGATATGCAGCGGACAACCAGACCACGAAGAAAACTAAATCAATCACTTTCTCACCCTCGTCTAATAATCACTCACTATCTTTTCTTTTTCGGGCTGTTTTTAGTGTGAAAGTTGACAAGAATTTTGCAGCACGTTTCCTTCACTTAACAGATACTTTGGGTTTACCTAAGAACGTCTCAGATTTCACACGCAGGCGAGGTGGACATGCTCTCTCGCAGATCGACTGTGTTCCAACTCCGAGAAACTAATGGCTGACAATCTCGAAGCCATTGCCTCCTTTGGGCTAAGTTACCATGCAGTGATCTCGTTCGGTTCCATCTGCAACACTAACCTAATGTTCTGCCACCATCAACCGTAAGAAATCTCGTAAAATGAATTTCGACACACTGTGTTCTTACTTGGTGGCTCAGGCTTGAGGGAGAATCTAACTTATCTCGTTCGGTTTAGAAATCATGCACTAAGCTGGCGATCGTCTTCTAAATGGCCGTTGAGGAGTGTACACCATTGACGGTTCTGAAGCACACTAAACTACCACGTCAACTTCGTAGTCGGACACTCAGGTTTTTTCCTAAGAAACGGCACGCTTGGGCTCGTTACCGAAATTCCCAGCCCGAGAGCAATCACACTGCCTATGCACAAACCAGAAACCGACGTGCCACGTTTACTCGAGGGGATCGCTTGCATCATCAACAACGGCTAATCGTACAAGTCTTCAATGATCTAAAAAGCCTGTTTCGATATGCATCTTCAACTCGGAAAGCAAAGGCTGGAGTATCGTAGCTAGTGGGTACCACATAACTTATGGGCTTTGACGCAGAATCCCCGGGTGTTTTGGCAGAATTTTACAGTAGTACTTTCTCTCAGATACCTTCAAATCCCGATAGTCAAACTGTCGACCTGATACACGTCATTAGCAATATGAATACTTTGTCCGCAGCTATTCTTGAAAGTTTCTATAACTTGGGGAAAGCCTATCTGGTCCTGACTATATTCCACGCAAAGGATTGCGTGAAGCCACTGAGTAGCCTGAAAGCCCCATTAGTTTGTCACTTGCGTAGTTCATCTCAGGTGGCCTAATACTCAGTAGTTGGAAGCTTACTAATACTACTCCTGCCTTCAAGGGTGATAAACGCAATCACCCTGGCGAGTATCATCCAATCGTCATGCTGTTCTGCTTGTCAAAAGTATTAGAAGTACCTGTGTATGGCTGACCTCACGAGTATTCCTCTTCCCGTAACTTCTTTACTAGTGTGCAACACGGTTTTAGAAGGAGTCGTTCTTGCATGACGAGCATATTCTTAGCCATCGACGAGCGAACGGAATCAACAGTCTACGATATTGACCATTATGTCGTTTGTCTTGATTGAGTGAACTACTAGGTTTTTCTTGACAACCTTCACCATAACGGAGCGTAAGGTAACCTCCTTAAGTGGTCGGAGTCTTACCGTATCAGGTGGCATTATCGCGTGTGCGTCAACCATGAGCTGTCCAGTTGTTAAGACAGCTTTAGTGACGTTCCTCAGGGTTCTCTCCTCGGCTTGCTACTGTTCCTTATTTCTATCCGTGATCTTCCCCCTTGCATTTTGTCTCTGCCGCCACTGTTTGTCGATGACGTTAAAATAGGGCGGCTGTTGGATACACCCAATGTCCATTCTCTAATGGAAAAAGGACTGAACGCCTGGTTCAGATGGACGCAGACGAATAAGCTCAAATTCAACGCCAATAAGTGCGAGGTTATACACATCCGATACTTGGCGAATACTACTTGGATGGATTTTCCTCTTTAGATGGTTCTCACAGAGAGGGAGTTAGCAGCGCTCGTTTCTCTCTCTCTCTCTCTCTCTCTCTCTCTCTCGAGCTCCGTCAATGTATGTGCAAATCTAGGAAAAGGTAGCAACACACTGGTACTACTCAGGCGACTGTTCGAGCAGTTTAATGCCTCCTGTTTCGGACTTCTCTAGAACACCTGCATTCCACCACATCTCGAAAATGTATCTTTTATTTGACCTCCCTTCCTTCAGAACAAATTGCTTCTTGGAAATTTTCAACGGCGTGCCGCCAAGAACATTCGTAGGTTAAAGACTAGTACCTACAGTGCAAATCTTGCGAGAATGAGTATTTATTCACTAGATTTCCATCCTGTTAGAGACGGCCTGGCCTTCATCTCCTCGATCATCAAAACTCCTAACCATCCCGTCACGGTGAGACTGGACCTTGACGTGGTGTGACGGCTTGCGCATCTCTATGACCTTTTGGGCTAAACTGGACAGAGTTACTCATACCAGGCAGGCCAACAGGTAGAGGTCTGACAAACTACAGTCTCCTGGTCCTCCAGGTTGGGGGTTGGAAGATGGTTGGCATCTCTTCCTGAAAAACGTACCACTTCTGGTACACCGCCACCCACCCGCTGCCTTGCGGTACAGGCTTTTGAGCCAAAGGCTTTGGTTGAGAACCCTAATCGTTCTCCTGTCTAGGTCTGGGCGTCCTGGCAGTATCTCAGCCCACACACAACCACAACCTAACCATCCGTGCAAGCCGGTGCCTGATATGGCCAGAATAAGCGGTCATGAGATACAACAGAGGATTATAGTGTAGGCCTGCAAAGATTGCAGGAAAATTGCATACACCGCAAGTGGAACATTAACGGTCCACACCATTCACTTGACACATACAAACGAAGCGTGAACTGTGCATCACGGCTGGAACTCCGCACAACACAATCTCACGATCAAAAAGTTGTTGAGGAACCTGGCGACAGTCACCTGGTCGGGTTACGTGAGCGTATAAGGCGCATGAGACCGATCATACGATTCCAACAGTCTCAAAGATCATTAGCATTACCTAAACCATGCTCTGCACTCTACACTAATCGGACAAGGTTCATTCCAGCAGAGCAATACTCTCTTCGAAACCATGAAGTATTTTTTAAGTAATCATGCTTACTTTCCGTGTCACTAAGATATCTCTTAGGAACGGCGGTAAAGAGAGCAACAGGCGTGGTGGCAACCTATGTTTGATCGTCTCGAGTAATTCACATGGGTCCTGGGGAATCGCACTGAAAGCCCAGTAAAACGCATTACGGACTATATGGCACAATCTACAAGCACGATTCACGGTTCGAAAGTTTAGCTTTGGTTATTCAACAAGAACTCTTCATTCAACAGTATGCGTAGATTGACAGAATGTCTTCAGTTCTTCCTCTGCGATTACCCAAAGGGGAGATTCCGTCCGACCATCAGGTGGTTACCGAGCTACTTAAAAAGCACTACCGGATAGTGTACAAAGCTGCATCGCAGAAGTACCCTACCAAAGTTGAGTGAAGCGTTCAGCAGTCGCTCATTACTGCCGACTTTTCCGAACCAGAAGTCAAAAACTTCATTCGCGGTTAATCCGTATAGTAAGATGCGTTGACATAAGATCTACCTTAGGATCCTCAAAGAAGCGGCAGTTAGTCCGGCAAAACCCACACACCAAGTTGTAAGCAGACGCTTCAGACGGGCATTCTCCTTATTGCATGGAACGAATTCACGGTCACGCCCATCTCCAAATCGAGTAGCCAGCATCAGCTGACTAGATAGCAGCCAGCCAACCCTACTAGCATCCCAAGCAACATAATGGATAGCTCACTAAAACGTGCCATCCTATAGAAAAGTTCACATTGTTCGATGCAGCGTGGCTTCCTTCCTAAAGGGTTGTGCATAACAAATACGTTAAACCCAGTAGCCTGACGGAGGCCAAAGACCATGGTCATATCTCAGATGCTACTATTTGCGATTTCGCTATGACATTCCACCGTGTTCCACATAGCCTTTTCACGCATAAGTTAGAAGCTTACGGCAAGCAGGGAGGGATTCTTTACTGGATCACCTCCTTCCGTAGTAACAAAACTTTTACGGTTAAACCTAATTTCAGAGGGGTTTCTCTAATGGGAAGCGCTCAGTCCTCTTCTGTTTCCTGTACATATCGATGAAATTCTTGACGATATTTCCAACACTGACGCTAATCATCTACAAGTCTGGGACGCGAGTAGCTCCAGTGCACTTGAGGTAGATGTTAACGCGAACAAGCGCTGGTCAGACGATTGCAGTCTTCCTTAAATGATAGTAAGTGTGCACACATATCATTCGGTGGGGATTCTGAGAGTGCCCTCAGCATACTGGACACCAGAAAAGTTGGTTTGAAGAACTATACAGACACCTGAATGTCGTCTAACCTGACATTCGTATATCATCGCGGGACAGCTACAGGAAAGAAGGATTCACCACTGCTGGAATGATGAAACGGACATTCCCGCGCCTAGATGAGACAGCACCTCAAACACTTTGCGAGGTATACATAAGACCGCCATTTGAGAACGCCAACCGAGTCGTACACACCGGTTTGAGGAAAGACATATTCGACATTAAGTGTGTTCACTGCGTGGCTATTAAGTTGGTCACTGGCCTGCGACATGTGATCTGAGTCACGACTCGAGATTCTTGACTCGCATGAAATTGACTTTCGATGACCCCGCGGTGAGTTAATACTTACAAGCCTTTTCTTTAAGTCAGGACTCGTTGAACAGTTCTTCACCTTAGTGGCTGAGAGTGGCCGACGGGGTCATGACAAGAAGGTTTACAAGCTCCGCCCTTGAACCTTTCTTAAACCATGGAATCACCCGGACTTCTTGTGACGTTACCCGTGAAGATTAGCACCGAAGAAGTACCGAACAAGGCTGCTGAACTAAAGAAAAGTCATGGTAGTCTAAAGGGAGTCTCACTATATCGCCCACTGCAGGAGCGCGAGAAGCGTTCCTAGCTTGTTAGAACAAGGTCACGCGTCAAGGATGACCCCAAACTTCAGGTTAACTTAAAAGTCCTTATCCCCGCTCTCAGGAAGAGACCAGTGTCCCCGAATGGAGCAACCCACGCCTACATCAGATGAGGGTGTCCTCATCCTCTTGGATAGTTAATCGTCTGCTGAGCTGCACGGGTCTGAAAAGGTAGCTCCCAAAGGCGGTACAGACCACCACTCTCCCTTTAACCCCCAACCATTCCATCTCAAAAAAGGCCGTTAAAGATTATTTTACTCCTAAACTTTATAAACCAATGAGTCTGCTGGGGTCACCACCTGCATCCAGAAGGGCCCATACTTGGCTCATTCTAACCGCATTTTCCTCGGCCGAATCGGAATCATATCGTCCTAAGTCTTCTTCTCATCTAAAATCCCACCCACATTTTCCAGAAAGCAAAACTGCAAGCTACCCTGCAGTAATTCAGGAGGCGAAGGCAGTTCTAAAGCCATCGACCTATGGCCAACAGAGGCAGACAAAACGTCCCACAGGGACGCCCACATAAACTCAGGCTGTGATGAAACATCCGCTACTCTCCAAGGCTCATGAAAATCTACCACCGTCTGCGCACTCTCCCGTGCTACTAGGACTACTTTCTCAAGCTCCTCCTCGTGCTCTTGTTTTATCGCACTTAGCCAAATGACGAATTAGTCCTCAAGTGTATGTTCACTGTCTGGGCTCTTTAAACAAACTGCCAGAAATCAGACAGTTTATATACAATACTAACCCTCATATTCTTGATTTGACAGAGACCTGGTTTTCCGCAGATATAAGTGATAATGAACTGCATGTTCCTGGGTACTCATTGTATCGAACAGACTCATCCTGCGGATGCATGGATGGCTGTGCTCTTTCCCTTAGCCAGAAGTTCCCGATGCCAACTATCATAGTATTTTCAAAGTTTTTGACAATGCTGACCCATGAGAAAGCATGGGAACAACACGTCGAACTACCTACAAGGCACCGTCCAGGACAGATACCTTCCTTGCATGATCTAGTTATCACGAATGGAACTCACCTGGTATATATGTTGGTCACCAAACTACCGGTTACTGGCTCCAAAATGCTGTACCAAAGACTTCATTCCAAAATGTCCAGAAAATAGACTTAAACGCATTAAGGATATTTTCGAGTACACTCAGCCTCGTGTCTGTATCAGTGAGCTTAAACCACCTTTCTTTTAAAGCCCCTGTTCACGAAACTGACGAGGCATTTGTTCCCCGCGAACGATGGAAGTCCTTTTCTCGTGAACCGCTTCCGCGAACACACGTCGCCCTCTTGATGTACGTTCTCGTCTACTCTCCATACAGAAGCTTACGGGCAAGTAGGGGGATCTAGAAGTCCGTTGCCCTGTACGAAACAGGTGCAAGCGGGAAAGCCGTCAACATACCCGACAGGTACAGTCAACAATCTTAATGGTAGTCCACAAGAATAAGACATTTCTCTCCAACTGCATAAGCCGCCAGAGAAAAACTAAGTCCTCAGTGCTTTCTCTGCGGCTTCCCGACCAGTCATGCACGACGAACATGTTAATCTTCATCGGTAGCCTTGGAGAGACCAAAGACAATGGCCATATCTCGGATGCTATCTTTTTCGATTCTCCCGGCGCCTTTGACTGGGTCCCACACGGTCCTACTGTACATAAACTAGAGGTTTATGGGGTCCAAAGAAAGGTTTTCTGCTGAATTACATCCTTTCTAGGTAAAAGCTTTCAGAATAAAAACCGGATCGGAACTTTCTTCTCACTCGCCGATCTCCGGTAGAGTTCCCCAAGGATTCCTACCTGGTCTGCTGTTGTTTCTCATACACATTAATGACCTTCTCAACCTTATTTCCAGCAACGCTCTCTTTAACACTGATGATTTAAAGATCTGGAATGCTTGTGAGCCCAGTGCATTGCAGACTGACCTTGACCGTATTGAGTGCTGGTCGGATGATTGGAGTCTCCCTCTGAACGACAGCAAGTGCGCAAATATGTCGCTTGGAGAAGAATCTGAGAACCTATTCGTGATACATAGTGCACAAAGTGTAACATATCGCGAACGTTGACCCTAAAGGGGGCCTAAGGATTTGGCCGTCGTCTAGCTTATCTTTCCCTTATCGCCACCAAATGGCCACCAGAAAGGGATTCGGGACTCTTAGGACGATAAAGAGCCTTTCCTCATATGCCTTTCACTCTTTGCGGAGTCTATATAGGACCACTGCTTGAGGATGCTAACCAAGTCGTACACACCGATTTGAGGGATATACTTGTCATTGAGCGTATCCACCAAAATGGTCACTGGTTTGCACCATTTTTCCTACGAGTCTCGTTCTGAAATTTTTTGTCTTTTTCCATTTGAGTTTCGAAGACCCTGTGGTGACTTAATCCCTACACATTTTTTTAGCGCAGGACTAGTGCAGCAACTACTTACCCCAGTAGCTGATAACAGTCAAAGAAGTCATGCCAAAGATCTATACGCTTCGACCCCGGACCTTCCTAAAGCAACAATTCTTCCCTTACAGTGTTATCAACCATTGAAACAACTCTCCATTAGATGGTGTTGGCTGCTCTTCTAGGAACCGTCTCAAAGCGATATTAGATTTTCAACTATGTGAGAAATCAGTAGATTAGCAGTTTACTCTGTTCCGTTAGATTAGCATTTCACCCTGACCTCGGTACTCTCCGTAACCCCCAAGAGCGGTGCCACAACCCGCTTTTAATGACTGTCTTTCAAGTCAATAGAAAAGCGGTGGACATAGAAACGGACAAACTGACTGGATCCGGGTGATTTGGGCCTCCAACCTCGAACCCGCGAAGAAATCGCCGAAAATCGCACACAGCAGATGTTTTCTTAGAGGATTATCAACAGTTACCACTGGAACGGCCTCAGTTGATATCCTGAGTCGCACCTCCAGAGGTTGCTTCAAGACCCTGTTAGATTCCTTGTCTTACGCCTGGTGATGTAATCCCCGAAAGAGGTGCTACACTCTTTTGAATGGTTGTCTTTCGGATCAACGAACGCCTGTTGAGTATTGTAACAGGTATATTGATTGAAACCCGGTGACGTTGGCCTCCAGCATCGAACTCGTGAGTAAGACGCTGAAATCAGAAATTTACGGACGACTGACGATCAAATCTTGATTTCTACCAACTTCGAGTTTCAGCTCGTTATTACAATCCGGAAGATACTAAATATAACCGTAATAGCTGCCTTAACCATGTATAAGAGAGAATAATAGTGTTCTGATCGTCATACCTGACAAAAAAAGACACGAAACTCACTGATAAAAACCGTAACGATCGACATTCGCGGCATCCCGAACCTCCGGGTCCTCTAGTGGGTCTGTAGCAACATCATGCGTTGCTCCACTGATATATTTCTGAATGATAGCAGCAAATTCAGGATGAATATTAGGTGAAAACATGAAATCCCCAAAATATCCGAAAATAAAACATAGCGACACGGCGACCTTTGAAAGACCTTGAGACGACCCTGAGCCCTGGCTTGCGGGTTTTTCAATTTCAGTTTCAAATTCAGGACTTGATGGGGGCATGCGCCTGTAGACATTCTGATGCCCACCCTAATAGCACGACTGTTCTCTGAGTGATCTCTCAGTGTTTCAAGTAGACACTTTGGGAACACTCAGGAAACAATGGGGGAAAATGTGCGCGCAGCCCCATTAAACGATCTTATCACGTTCCGCACAATTTTTAATTCCCTACGGAGCTCCATCGCGTTAAACGTAAACCTATTCTAACACAATAACGGCGATGCAATGTTTCACTTCACAAAAAACGATGCAAACGGCATATGGGCATTCACACTTTATATCAAGGGCAATATTTACAGCTATATATGTGTATGACTTTGAAGGACACATAATTGGTATCAGTGCTAAAATGTAGGTAACGAGATCGTTGGATTCTTTGTTGCCGCAATCTCGCTTTCTGGACCCAGTGTCGATAGGTTCCCTTGACGGCCGCGTCTGATACGCCTGGATAGGCCTTCTTCATGATGGATTCTACATTTAACAAATGTTGTCTTTTAGTGATCGAACATACCAACGATGGTTGCGGCCAAGGGTAAGAGAAAAATGCAAACACGATTGTTTACTCTCCTCCAGTTTATTGTTTTCGCTACTTCACCCGTCAATGATGTTCTCATAACAATCCGGGTGCACTCACCCATGGATGTACCGCCAACACTGCCGAGAAAGGTCACTTGGGCACTGTGAATCGGATAAATGGAACATACCAGCTGGGTATATACTTTCACATCTTCCAGCTACATATTCAGCATTTGCGTGTCTCCTATGGACTGCATCGGGAATCGCATGTGGAAGTGTGCGGTGGATTACGTACCGGAAGTTGCGTGTTTGAATCGCAATGCCTTCAGTTCCAGCCGTAGGACGCGCAACTCCTTGCGAATTCTGACGTTTCGAAGAACTAAATTCTCAATTGCATTCGGTGAACACGGTGATTGTTTGTATTAAACGGACTAAGCTTTTGACTGTCACTTATTTGGCAGTAACGTTTTTGCACACTGCCTCACTGTGTGCTGCGGGTGAACTAACGATGGTAGAGCCGAATACTTATTGAACGAGATTTTACCAGTTACATGCCTGGAAGCAATAGGGCTGGAGGAAGTGGGCAGGTTTCTCACTGACCTCAATGTTCATCGTGTTAGAGATGACGGTTCGTGGGACATATTCTCCAATTGTGGTGGTGTTGGTGTTGGTGGAGGAGAACAGTCGATGTCGACGGCGTAAACTGGGGGCTTCGCACGTTAAGTCGGAACGGACGATAGCTTGTCTGCATACGTGACATGAAGCGACTTCACGGTACCTCTTACGTTTGCCACCAGGATCCATTGTGTCCATGGCCTCAGACGATGGTATACCTGATAACTCTTCCGAGATTCGTTGGTATTTGTGAGCCAATTGCAGGTCATCTAGATGTTAGGAAAATTGAAAGCGCATACATGTTGCATGATGCATCTTGACGTTTCACAGCTTCGAAACAATGGGTGCTCTCATTCTATCCAATAGCGACCTGTGAAGCTTCGTGGATGCTATTCCCGGACCGAGCGCGTTCACGACTTGTGCTTTCATCCTCGAACTCCACTACCCGCTACCTCTGAAAATGGAAGTGTTTATTAGCTGAACCATCGTGTTAGTGCTAAAGAAAATGGAATAAATCAGGTAGAATTCATTTTACTGACACTTTTCCAAGTGTGCATTACTGGGCAAAATACAAAGCTGTTCTGAGTGATAGGAACGGCCCTTTACACTGAATACGTTCACGGTCCACTCAACAGGTGGATGTGTATATATGGGAGCACTGGAAAAAGTGCGGTCTGCTGGAAAGTAACATGTCAAAAAAATCGCAACAGGTTGCGAAACGCCGTATGAGAATGCGTCTTCTGACCAAGGCGCTGATTACCACGGACTTGACGTCACAGTACATCACGCTTTCGTGAATGAACTCACCCTGTTTGTTCGCTGCTATAGGAATGGATGTTGCCCTCGCATCATCCACGAATGCACTGACATCTGGCAGGTGTACATGCATCCTTTCCGTTATGCGTCGAAAGATCTGCGAAGTAGGCTTATTTGAAAATCATACGAACCCGCGTAAAGTTCGCATGTAAAACTCAAATGGGAACGCCGAATAAGAGTCTAGCGATCCATGCAATCTGACGTCCGAACACAGATAGCTGACGCAGTGGAAGTTGAACACAAGCTCTGATTCACCGTAGAGAGCAGCAAACTGAACCAGTGGTTTTCGCAACAAGGACCCCGCTAAATCCACTTAGTGAACACACCACTTCGGGCAGCGAAGTAGGTATACGGAAACGGAGAAGTGTGAGAAGTTTTCGGAAGTTTTTTAATCCACCACTCCTTTCAACGCCACGGGACCAATGTACAACAAGAACTGCCGAAATTTCGTAGCCTTACAACGGTCGCAATCCACCGTTGATTGACATTCCCTCGGAAACTCACAAGTCAAGTCTTCCCCCAGTCTCATTATCCTACTGTTCAACTGATTCCTTGGCGATGATTCCAGACGGATTTTCTTTTCCGTTGGGCATGCTCTCCATAGGTTCATGTAGCGTCTCATCGTTCCCAGGACTACCATGAGCATGTAACCTAGCGGGGAACAGGTTATCATGTTCTCATGTAACCTCTCGAAAGGGGACTGACCAACGTGATGTTCTTCTTAGCGTCGATTCCCGAGGTCGGTGTCTGTTTATAAGCGGTACCTGCTGGGTGGGAACACCATTTTTTTGGAAACGTACACTTCCGGTGCTGTACACTTTTCACAACAGTGATAACCATTGTGGCTTTTCACCTGACGAAAAAAAGCTCTGGCGGGTGCATTATCAACTACGCAATCCAAAACGACCTGCACACGAAGGTTATATGTTGACAGCAAAAAAACATCCCTCATTACGATCAACGCGTCCTCTATCACCCTGTCCAGATATTCTCCGACATTCACAGGTCTAGAAATACCGCCGAATAATCTCATGACGAACACCGGTGATGAAGGGCATGTCAGTCTTCCAAGGATGGGTCACACTTGTAAACGTGAAATGCTGAGAAGGGTTACACCAATAATATTCAGATGAAGTCGGAAAACATTCACGTCTTCCGTCCATCGCCCACGTACGGCCTGGTGTATACGTTCATTCAAACCGAAGTGGATGTATTCTCCACCCCCGATGAATGTACATGAACACCCTTGTGGTGTTCATAAGAGAGTGTGTGCATCCAACGGCAACTGAGGAAACACTTTCTTCAGGTGACTGAGCATAATACCGGCGGCCTTTAAAGACAGTCGAACCTCCAAAGCAATTGTGCGAACAACTTCTGTGGGTGTCCTCTCCCTGTCATTCGTACCGACGACGTCGTCTGCAACGATGATGGCAATAATGTTGAATTATATTGTCAAATACCCGTTTTCCACGCCATAGAGGTATTTCTTGTCATCACTGCTGGAGTGATCGCCGAATTGGAAGACTGAAGAACGTAATCAGCGGAACATGCCTCCGTCAAGAAATCTCCCTTAACACTTTCCACGACCGAAGAAATGGCTGCGAGTGGATGTTCTTCTAAATTTTCAAGATCACCTCACAGCAATCGCTGACCTTGATAGTGTTGCAAAACTGGAGGAATCTGTTGAACGGACTCCGCAACAACAGCCGTGGGTGTCGTACAGCTGCCTCCGGAACGCTCCTGATTCTCTAGTGTAACCGAAAAGCGAAAGTTATCACGCGAACAACCCCTCGGTCTCCATGACTCCCTAGTGCTCATTTTCCAGTTAACGAGGCAGGCAAGATGACTGAAATTATTCGGTTGGCGCCGTCACCACTATTGCTCTGTGGTTCGATAAAACAAAATTCACATGGGCAGTGTAGGCTCGCCGACACGTTTTTGAGTAGTAAAGAAGAGGTGTATTATTTTTATTAGCCTTTATGCCTTTGAACTGATACACAGAAATTATACCCAACAAGGTTCGATGAGTGTTTCAAAAATAACACTCAAAAATCACTCAGGGAACGATTGAGTGCTCCAGTGTGCTACTTGGGCAGCCGCTGTGTTCCGGAGGTTGACCAAGCCGCGTTTTCTGTCAGTGCGGAAGCTTTCATTAGTAGTCTAAAGGTAGTGATGAAAGAAGAGAATTGATACATCCTCGCTGCCCTGAACGGCATAAACTAACTCGACGATTCAGCAACTGGTACAGGGGTTCGACGTTCCCGGATCCAGTTGGCCTTTGTTACCCACCACTATTGAAAACAGGGTGTAGCACCACTCATGGGGATTACTTCAGTTACCAAGAACAGAATAAGCTTACCTGCCTGGTGAGTTTTTAGGTAGACTAGAACAGATAGTTCTTTAAATTGACCTATGAAAGCGCTGCCAACACTCTCTGAAGGAAAGCCTTCCCAAAGCTTGATAACCCTGTAACAAAAGGACTGCTACCCAAGAAGGATCTGGGAACGAAGCCTGAAAAGCTTCCTCTTATGTCATCGCCAGCCTTCACCATTCGCTACAGTAAACAACTGCTCCGCGAGACCTACTCCAAGAAGTGCATCAGAAGCAAATCACCGCGGAGCCGTCGAAATTCGATTGGATACAAAGTCGAGAGTCGTACACGACATTTCTTATGCTAGTGACTAGTCGTGTATTCAAGTGCTGGACACGTTCAACAGCTAATATTCTTTTTTCGTGGCCAGTATACACGGTCCGTTCAGCACACTCGAGGATCGGTCTTGTGCAAATTCCGTGAAGCGTTTGAAATACTTACTTTTCTATGCAGGAAAAAGTGTGTTTGATCATCCCAAGGGCACCAAATCCCTTTTTTTGCAGCCATATCATGGTGGCAAGCTAGGGATAAGTTAAGTGACAGCCAGATGTCCGGACCTTCCTTCAGATCGACTTTCGTGGTATCTACTGCGGTGAACGCAGTGTGACCTAAGGAGGCGCTACCAGAAACTACACAGAGTGATAGGTAGACTTGTTGTCATTTATTGGGGACCTCAATCGATTGACTAGCGCTCATTTACGTCAAGATCAATCTGTAGTGCACTGGAAACAGTTGCACCCCAGATTTTTGAGTCGCTAGTGTATAGGAGGGTGTCACCGTAAATGTTGTCCTGTATGTCGGTGATGTGAGCCAGAAATAACAGAGGACCTATCACAAACCCTTGAGAGGGTCCCGAAGAAATTGTGGAAAGAGAAAAAGGTACTGATCCGGTCTCAACTTTGAAAGTTCCTTTAGCAGGCAGAGAGGTCATCCAATGAAGAAAATCTCCTTGAATACTATAGGCGTCTAGTCCGCGTTTCATTAAGGCGTGTGTAACACGGCCAAAAGCCTTGGTGAAATCAACGAACATAGCGCCTGAGGTGATGCCGTTGTCTATCGCCCCCGTCAGACTGCCCATGAAAATAAGCGTGTTTGTTATGCATGACCGGTTGGAAGGGAAGCCATGCTAGATGAAGAAAATAGATGGTACCATAAGAAACGGTTGAGAATGGTACGCTTTCGTGAACGCTGCACTATATTCTACGGAATGTTAGTGTTACTGTTTGGCCGATAGCTATTGAGGGAATATTTGGCCCTCGTCTCAAATATTGGCGAGACTGTCGTCCCTTTTCATGCACTGGGAAGAATAACCGTCCGGAGAATCTGTTTAAACAGCTTATAAAAAGGTTCTGTTAGTTGAGCAGCTGTTTTCTTGGGAATTCTTAAGCGGTTCTTTTCAGGACTCGTTGAACTGTGCGAATTAAACTTGAACAAAAGGCCTTTAACACGTGGCACAGAAGACCCAGCGGTAACTGGTGGTTGTCGGGAGTTCTGCAACGGTTGGATAGGATGTCAGTTGTGCGGTGCGACGTTGTCAACCGCCATGTACTATTCCCTGAATAACTCGGCCACAACTAAAGAGTCAGACGAGGTCTCCCCGTTGGCAGTCGCAAGGAGAGGGTTGAAGGTATAATCTTTCTTCAGTAAGGGGTTCTGTTCTCACAGATAGTGAGAATTACCTTTACTTGTACGACTCTGGCATGTTCACGGATTTCCCGCCTGCATCTATCACGAGCAGCGTAGAAAGCGCTTTGTTACTCCGAGTTTTTCCCAAGCTTTTGCTTCGCCAATAAGTGGGAACGGTCGTCGAGGTGACGACATATTCTGAGCGGAAGCGGTGGCCGAAAAGAGGAAGTGCACAGTTTGCTCGATAAAAATAGGTCTTTCGCTTCCTGAATTACCTTCTGAAACGCGCGATATTTCTGGTCCACAGAGTTAAAACCAAGAAGAATTGAACCTAGGTAGGTTCTCAGGCCGTGGAACTCAGCGTGACTGAAGTTCCAAACTGAGGGCTTTTGGTGGTTGCCGTAACCAGTAACAGAGGGTAATCACTGTCTTAGTAGCGACTCGATTTTCATTCTGTTTACCAGGTGGCTCTTAGTAGTGATGGCTAGGTCGAGCGGAGAGGGAACCCGTCCAGAACGATGCTGCTTCGGTGCGTCGACATGCCGCGTCCACGATTTCCGTCGTGTAAGCCATTGATAACCGTGGGCGTCAGGAGATACTGCTGGAGGAAAATCGCATGACTCCCCATTCTCCATCTGGCTTAGCCAGTTCTCGGACCCTCAGTTGACTACCACTGATTTTACCTGTAAGCCACGTCTCCGTGAAAGCAAACATGTGGGCTGGGTATCATGAATCAACCCTCTGATTTCCGGCAATTTGTTCTACAAACTGAAACACTTCGTGTATTTGCACTTGCAGATGACTTCTTTGTAAGATTTTGTAGCAGAAGTGCAATGAAGAGCCTGGGAAAGAAAACTTAGAATTGACGAGGGTGATTCGAATGGACTGGGTCTGTTCTGCCGAGTTGTTCTGATGGCTCTACTAGGGAGCCGCGGACGCGGAATCATCGCTTATGCGTACGTCAACGACGTTACGGGGCGCTTGACCGTCATTTCTGGCGTCGCAACTTGCAACGTCTGCGCTCTGTTAACTTCCGCTTCTTGGTAGGATGTTTGGAAGCTTTCACAAACGGATAATTTGAATTTCTCGTCGGTAGGGTGCAGAGTTTGAAAGAGGGCAATGTGCGCGGTGTTATGGTGTCCTTGATAGAAATGCCCGGTGAGACGGGACAAAGGAGTGTCTTTTGAATCACAGGAAGCGGCCCAGCGGGCCAATTCTGTTCCGAATTCTTAAGCCAAAGAAACTCCTGCCGGCCTGTTTGGCGGGTTTGGGGGAATAAACTCGGAAAACATTTTCTTGTCGTTTCGTTGCCCTTAGCATTAGTGCCTGTGTTTGTGGCTTCGGTGGTTCGAGTTACTAGTAAAACGGCGTCAGCGCATCCTACTACACGCAGAGGAGTCTGCGTTAACAACTCAGGAGCAGTAACTACGATTGCAGTCTCCATTTATAGCTTACGGCCTGTCTTGGTCCGCTGCTTACGTCCCGACCTATCTTGCCGAGAGCAGTCGGAAGACGTTCTTCAGGCGGGCGTTAGCGAACTTTGAAGACAACGTTTTCTCACAACTGTCTCGGAGGTGAGCTGGTAGAGTAACCGAAACGCCTAGTGACATGCTGGTTGTTCTCGAGCCCAGCCTGCTCGCGAGTACGAGGTTTTCGACGTCCGGTTAGAATGTAGATGCTAACACTGATTTGGCTCGCTCGGTTGGTGGTGTTGTGGGGAAGCGGTCACATGAAGCAACTCTTCTTTTTCTGAGAGCTTTCTGTTTCATTTTAATCACAGCCTCTTCTGTGTGCAGTTGAGAGGACAACTGTCTTCTTGGTGATTGCAATATTAGGTAGGGCAATCACCATGCACTCATTTAGGGACTGCAATTCGAACTTCATTTTAGCGAGAGCTGTTTGATACTCCTCCACCCTACTCCTCATGGGAAGAATAGGAGACAGAATTAAAAAGAACTCCGCGTTTGCAGTCGCAGAATTCACGCGTCGCTGCACTTTTTGTGGTGCATGATTGAACAGTCGGCGGCAAAGAGGCCCCTTGGCCTTCGTCAAACCTGCAGCTTATGCAGAAAAAATTCAGAGATGTTGAACCAGGCTGCTGGTAGTGACGACGGTAGAGGCTACTGCACTTAGATTGATACCACTTCTGGCAGTAGTGGCGCTATATATGGTTTTGTACGGACATTTTGCACCCGTGTCTGCCACAGAAGCTCACTGCCTCGGCCAATGTGTTCTGAGTCCCAGCATTGCTGAATCCAACACGTTTCACTGTTGATAAGATCAAATAAAGTACACTGTGGACAATTAGTTTTCAGCAATTCGGAGGAAAGCACTCATTAAAAAGCGGAAAAAGCATATATTGTGTGGCCCAAACAGTTGAATGCGCAACGAATGAACCTTTTTTCGATAACGAACCACAGCAATCGTATGTGATTTTTGATGCACAGGGCACCAGTACGGCAAAGTGTGAGTGAACAACGACAACGAGAAAATTTGAGCCAGATTTCGAGATACCTGCACAGCGATCACGTTTCGGTTAGTGCAAGGCATAAAAAGGGTTGTTCCAAAATTTATCTAGCCTCTTTTTGAGTACACTCGCGTTCTAGTCCTCAACAACCTTTACGAGCATTTTGTTCCACGAGTTGACTTCCTGGTTAGTGAAAAGGTTGAATCAACTGCCAATCGTGATCGCTTTCTCAAATGTGAATAGATGATCTTCTAGACCTCTGTCCCGACGCACCACAAGCAAACGCTCAAAGGACTTTCGCCCCTGTGGAGGATAATTTTGAACATTCTGATAAGGACCCCTCTTACACCGCGGCGTTCCAGTGAGATAAGTTCAACGGACTTAGTCGGACTTGGTAGCATATACCCTTCATAACCCATGTCAGGCGCATGGCGAACTTTTGTGTTTTTTAAGGGTGGCTATGGCCTTTTTTCGGATGTCGTTACCAAGCCTAAGCAAAGTATTCTAGGTAAGGGCAAACTATAGCCGGATACAGTGAGATGAACACCGCTGGGTATGGGTTAGCGATCACGGACTTCACTCGATACCAAGCCCACCGTGCATTTTTCACAGCTGCGGCACACTGGGCAGGTGCGCTAAGCGTACCAGTGACTTCGATACCCAAATCCCTCTTTTGCTGCCTAGCTGCTGGTTTGACTGTATGCCTGCGCTCATCCCTTAGATACCAAGGGGTCAACTGGAGTGCATTTGAAAGGATTCAGCTTTTGTAAATATTCGGTGATAAATATCACTTTAATGCCCGTTTGCAGGCCTACATGTTGTCCTACTGGAGGGCTTCGGTGTCCGACTCACTTTCAACTAGCTCCATATCACCTGCATATAGAAAAAATGTTGTCGGGCAAACCAGCTGCATGCCTCGGGAAGAAGGGAGGAGCAGAGATGGAATCTTCGGGTGCTGCACCTAAGGAGGAACCTCGGTCCAACAGCACACCTTTCACTCTCACTCTACATGGCCTTCCCGCCGAAGAAACCTCTGAGTCTGCCTATATGTTCTAGGGAGTATTCTAACTGCATGTAGCTTCCAACCTAATAGACTGTGGTTAACAGAATCGGGAATTTTCTGGGAATCTGGATAGCACACCTGATTGTGAGTTGCACAGGCATTTTGCGGGTCCAGAAAAATCTCAGGCTGGAGACTCATCAGTTTTGAAGCACTACTAGAGGATAACTTCTGTGATGAGAAGTTCTTGATTGAATAGGACCGTTGCGAAATCTTCCAACAGGAGCACAAGCAAGTTGTTGCGTGAAAAGATAAAAGGCCGGTTGTCTGCTCCAACTATCCCTTAGCCTGTTCAACTCATGCGCTTACTAACAGGTCATACAACGTGACGTGAGCTTACAGACGGTCTTGAAACACAGCACACAAGCAGACACAGCACAACACGCCAGCCTCGTTTATCTATGCTGATCGCCACCTCTACCGGAAAGTGGTTAGCAAAGCAGCGGAGCTGAAAACACCTGAGGTATTCTTGTGATCTCCCTCTTATCTCATCTTGAATGCGTTGATGGTCGGAGCTGAATCAACCTTTTCCAGCAGGTCGTTCCCGGGCAGATTGGTCGGAGTTCAGGCGGATGACGTCAGTAAGCAGGCAGAAGCGCTGATGCTGGAAACAAAGCTTGTTATTGCGTAACTTGTGTGTTCAACTTCGAGTGGGGCATGATGAGTGAATTCCGTCAACATTTTGTAGGCTAGTATGACATCTACTTTCATCTGCCAAAACTCTACCTTCAACAGAATCAAAGCTCAGTGTGTGTTCTGATAACGAATGTATCGAAGATCTTTCATATGCTTCGTGGCACTGTGTTGAAAGTGTTCACGCGATAAAACATCATTGCGTAGATGAGGTGAGCAGGTTCGGACATTTACTTTCAGCAACGGGCGAACTGAATTAGTGTACAGTGGAAAAAGGCCTGCTGAGTCAGGACATCATAAGCCATGAACAACGAATTTGAAGACATCGGTATCCTAGCATGCCATCTTCTTGAAGCTGGCGGAAAGACTTAAATCTCTGGTGAAAAACACCCATAAGTCTTCCTCTTGATTTGATACACAATAGTTAGCACTATCGAGGTGATGCGTTGCAACTGTTGTGGCAAAACCTCAGATTTCACACTTCGGCTTCTTGACTGGCAATTTGTTTAACCAGTTGCTTCTGTTCAAACAGTTGCAAGCAGTTCCAACCCCTGATTTCAAACGGGTTCATTTGAAGGGGTTCTGAATGGTGCTTCAAGGCTTCGTGTTGGCTGTGTACATCGGAACTCTCGAAATCAAAAGCGATGGCGTTTCGCTGACTACAATACGGCCAATGACATTCTCAAAACTGGAATCAAGGTTTTTCGGATGCGCTTCCAACCTCCGTAGCAGTTTCTTCAAATTTCGTACCACAACAGCTTGGATGCCACTGTGCTGAATTTTCCTCTATCAAAGGCTTCAGTCTACTGCCCGTGAGCAGTTGTTACGTCGGCAACGCACGAGTTTCTCTGTCTAAGCTCACTCCGTTGAGTGGTAACCAGACGGTGCTTATAGTTTGCTGTTGGATAGCGTCCACAACGACGCTTCCCATTACCTCTGAACAAACACCCGAAAATGAAATGGGCCTGTAATCGGAAGTCACGAACTGCTGTAAAAATTGCAAAAGAAAGAGAGTAAAAGATAGCGCGCGCGTCCCGTACGGCGCTGGTGTGATTTTGTCACCTCCTGAAGATTCGTTAAAGTTCAGAGTGAGGTAGAGTTATGCTATCTGGAGGCGCGGTTCGAAGAAGGAGATGAAGAAACAACCTCCTGTTTGGGAGTATAGGTCGTAGGAGTGATGATGGCTCCGGCTGCTTCAGGTTTACTCCTCGTGGTACGTTCTTTATGGGAGTTGTGACGCCAACAAGCACTTTGGTGGGGGGTGGAGTGGGTTAACGGAGGGATTTGAGGTTAATGATATATTTGGAAGCAAGGCGGAAACGAGAGCAGGTGTTACACTTCCTTCTTGCAAGTTTGTAAGTCGTCAGACAGAGATGCGTCTGGGAGAGGCGATATCTTTTATCTATGACGCTCCCGTGAAACCTTGCGTTCACTGTACCTTTAAGGGCAGCAACTTAAAAGTTAAGAGCTAACCCAGGGTTTGTAACACGGCACAAATGAAGCGACGACTGTTCAGAAGGGACTGGGAAAGTACGACCGATGCTGGCCAACTTGGCTGAGATCGGAAGAAAGACATTAGCGCCTTTAAACACAAGGATGCTGACGGAAGAGTAATCGACGCGGAAGCAGCTTCTTCTAGCGGGCCGTGTCGACAATGAGGGGTGAGAAACACAGATGAAGTTATGAGGTGCAATAGGCGTGATCGCTTAGTTCTACTGTGAGCAAACTGTTAACGAGAAAAGCACAAGTGGTCCGACTGTAATGATTGGGAAGAAGCGAGAAGGAAAACTTCCGAATTGGCGGCCGGTAAGAACAAGGTAAACGTTGTGTGCAATTGAGCCCTTCAATCACCTTGGTGTACATGAAGAGTTTGGACAAGGGGTACCTCAGGTAGAGGAAGTCGGGATCTAACGCAAGAAATTTGAAATCGCCCTGATTATTACTACTGGTAAATCGTATCTGCGCCGTGCCAGTGAGGGCAGACAGAAAAGAATGTTAACCCAGTTGGAAGGTAAGTGAGGTCAGTAAATCACACAAAACGGAACACGGACGGAGGGATTCAGGTGAACGAAGCGAAATAAAGGCACAGAAGCAGGGAAGAGTTTGGGCTACAATAGAGTGATGAATTGTAGAGGAAGGCCTACACAAAGATTAAAGCATTCACCAAAGATATGGGGCCATTCACGTTTGAGGAGTGCCACTTGTGATGTAGCAATTTTAGAATCCTGTTTGCGAAGATAGCCAGATCTCTGTGACTGCTTTAAACGTGACGAGAGACGCAATGCTGAGCAACTCCACTTCAAATGTTTATGGCACCTCTGCGAATGCCTAACCTGGAAGAGGTTGCAAGGGGAGTGAGGTTGACACGAAGTTTTACCGCTCATCACCTTTTGACGTTGGAAGTAGAGCGAGAACAATGCACCGCACACTGCTCAAAATGTCCAGTTTTGAAACAAGCTGCTCAGAAGGTGCGCCATGAGTCAACTGAACAACTCTGACGAAACTGTTAGTAACAGGCGAGGTACACGTCTGCACAACAGTAGTAGCAGTCGGCGTGCTGGGCCAACTCATCGTATATGGTTGGCAGACTTGTACCAACCTTAACTGGTAATGAGTTCAGCAACTCCTGATACAGTCAACCACTCTACTTAATTTCAATGTACCAATTACTTTCGATCAAGAAAATGCAGATACCGGAAGTGCCCTAGCGTTGGTATCCACCAGTACACAGGATAGGAGAGCGGTGGTGCATATGTTTAGAACCTGGCCATAAATGATTGTTTGTCGACTCATGCTGGTGGGCATTTGTGCAGAGGAAATGTGGAACTGGAAGTAGATGCTTAGCCTGCTGCAGTCTGTGAGTGCGCAGACTGTCGCCACAGCTTTCCGACAACAGTAAGCCACAGTCAACACAAGAAGCGACGGAACCGCGAGAAGCTCACGTGTATGAAAATTGTTGCGCGAAGTTGGTCTTGATAAAAATCGGCTTCCAGTGTCGGACTTATCGATAAGGTGGCCACGTCGTGCTCTAATCAACCGGAACCTCATCAGCAGCCCCTGCCGAAATTCTAAGGTCGTAACCTGGGGGAAGTCATGAAGCGTTTATGTGCTGTGAACTGGCGGAAAGTTACTCTCCACACTGCTAATACAATGGACGTCCAACAGCAGACGTGAAGTTGAATGACGATTCCCAAACTGGTGAACGCTCCCAGTGGTTGGCCTGTTCGACTCAAACAGCAATACACTAACTTCAGTTTAACAGCAAGGATTTCTCACTCACCAGTGAACTGCTAGCAGTTGCCTACGGTCTTCATGCAGGTATTTTCGCAGTGGTACAGGCAGAGCCGTTGCTGAACGTGCATGTTTCACAAGCTTCCCTGTGCATCCAGCGAATGGTCACCCAACGACGTGCTCTTGTTGCTGCAAGAACCTACGCGGTCAGCTGACTACGTTGTTATTCAAACCCTGTATCCCCAGCGGAAGAAAGATACTGTTTGTATTGTATTTTCTGGGAGCTGGAGAACTGCTTACTAGGTGAACCGCAGCCTCCCGGAAAAGTCCCACTGGTACGTATCCCAGGTACTGTCGGCTAACACGCATATTGTTAAGCGACCGTCACGTACGACTGTCACCGGAATGACGCTCGGTCCAGCCGAATACTGGAGGAGTTTTCAGAACAATGAAAGCACGGAAAGTACCACTGTAGATTTGGAACTTTGCNAATGAAAGCACGGAAAGTACCACTGTAGATTTGGAACTTTGCCTAAACGTTTGGAACGTCCGGGATCTGAGGCCCTGGCCGTTAATCACGCAACGCGCATTTTGGCTTAGGTGCGACCTTTGTACCTTATCCAAAGAGTTCGATTCCATTTCAAAAGACTGGATTATCAGATTGCTGCAACCTATCAGTGCCATTCCACGTGTAATGCAGTACATCGCTAAGCCTTGTTGTTGTATACGCGTCAAGGCCGCCTGTCCGCCCCATACGCGTGCCAGGACTCAAGCTGCCTTCTGATCGGCCGCACCTTCAGCGACTAACGGCTCACGCGTCGAGTTAAACGAACATGTCCAATGAATTCTAATCTGCAGCCTCCTGAGTTTTATTGATGTGATGCTGCCATACAACCAACCAATAGTCACTGGACAGAGCGGAAATCCACATTTACAAATTACGTGGAAATAATACCTGCTGGTACTACTTGCAGTGAAAACCAGAAGTAAAGGCTGTTTCTTCATTTGCTGGGCAATGAGGGACAAGGCCACTTCGACACACTTGACTTGCAGCCAACAATTTCGCTAAACGATGCTGTCGCCACACTTGACCGAGAGTGGGGATGCAGAATAAACGTATCCACAGAAAGTTTCACGTTTTGCCAGTTGAAACAGGACGGTCTGGAACCGTTAGACCAGCTTATATCCCGTCTTATCCGAGCAGTCCGATCACGTGATTATCCGAGTATCCCAAATAATAAGCTGGAAGGTGTTATGCTGATCCAACAACTCATCACCGGAATAAAAGATAATCGCACTCGTGAGACATTACTTGACGAGGATAGAGCGAAGTTATCCTATGACCGAGCTATTAGCCCTGACAGGTTTAAGTCGTCAGCAGCGAAACATCCAGAGTGTTCAGTGGTACAACGGACAGTATCGACATCCGTCAAATAGAACGTTCCCCTTCCACACCATTGACAACTTCCACAATGTGTTATCGTCGTGGCAGCAGCCGGCATAAGGCAGACTGTCAGGCATGTCCGGTTTACAAAATTGACTGCAGCTGCTATGGTAAACGTGGACATTTTGCTCGATGCTGCAGATTCCGTCAAGTAGCGCAAGTTAGTTGAGATACTCCAGGTGGTGGCTCACCATCGTTATTGACAGAACACATCTATTCAGTAAATAAGTCTACTGACACTGTAAAACAAAAACTGATTTTCGGGGTCCAAACTCCCTTCACTGAACATTCGAACGGTGGCTTTTTGTGCACACCGCCATCGAACTATCAGTAAGATGGAATTGGATTCAGCTTCTCCGATAACAATAATCTCTTCAAGTTTCTATGACAGAAATTTAAGTGATTAGCCCTTATATCCCTCAGTCCATAAGTTTAACAGTTACTCAGATGCATGTGTCTCTATTCGAGGCTACATCGTGGTGGATCTGTACCTCGGATCACCATCGGCAACTGTTGCCGTGTATTTTACATCGTCAAACTTTCGAGCTTTGTTCGGTTGGAATTAAACGTTGGCCCTGGAAGTAACACATCCTATTGACCGTATGACAATTATGGCAATCAGCACATCGACCGTATGTTGATCTCGGACGCATAGTGGTTAGAGGGCAACGCTTAGTCTTCTCGCAACGTCTATCGATATGCTGAATCCAGGATAGTCACGTCGGTAAGTAACGAGCGTCCAAAAATTCTGTGCCCGTCGAGCAACCGATTCGGATGCAGCATATACTTTGCGAGGAAACTAAGCGTTGCTCAAACAACCGCTAGACATCCGCGATCAACAGTGATTGATATTAAATCCGCCAAATACACAAGTTCCGAGATCATCGGTTTGCGTAAATATGATCAAATGCAACAGTCAAGTATGACGAAGCAGCCAAGCGAAAATGAAACTGGGGTACGTGTAAACAAAGGTACGGCAAGGGAAATGAGAAAGAACTAAGCGGAAACAATTTTCTACAAGCAAACGGTGTCAAGATTTAATAATACATCAAGATCAACATTCATGAATCTTTGAAGCACACAGCAAAAATGAGAAAAGTTCGCTCGCCTCACAGATTTAGTCTCCAAAAAATGGGACGTTACACAAATTTACCTTCTACACATTCGTGCGATGGACAATTTTTTCACATAGTTCAAGGGCATTCCGGGGAGAACGTCCAAATGCATCTTTGAAGTGTTCTGCCATTAGGGGACGAAATTGGGGTCCGAAAACTGTGAAGATAGGTGAGCTTTGGCGACACAGAGCGAAGAATATCACAATCCAGCAAACCATTTAGCAGAGTCCGACGCAGGATTTCGTCGGTTACTCGAAAACGTCAAAAGTTGAACATCTCGCGAACAGTTCAGCCAAGACAAAGTCCCGTGCGTTCATCCGTCGAAGAAAAAATCCCTCGCACAATGTATATTGATGGGAATCAGAAGAAGAATGCAATTTCACACGTTAGGTGAGATGTTTCAACTTTGTGACGTTTTTGAGCAATCGGCGAAATCCTGCGTTGAAATCTGCTCATTCCTTCGCTTGATTTTGGGATTTTCCGCCATGCCTCGCCAAAGCCGATCTATCTTGACAATTTTCGGATGCCAATTTTATTCCCTAACAGCAAAAAATTCCAAAAGTGCGGTCGGACACCCTCCCGGAGTGACCTTGAAATATTTGACAACTCGCTCATCCCACAACCTTGTAAACAGTGAATTAGTGTAACATCCCATTTTTTTGAGACCGAATCGGTGAAATGAGCGAACTATCTATTTCTCTGTTGCGTGCGTGAAAGTTCCATAAACTACAGTTCTTTCCTTTTTGAACACGTAATTCTTGCAAGAAACTTCACGTTTGTGCTACTGTTAAATTATTCGTTTATGTATGGTTTGCAAATATCCACAGTAATCGCGCGTAACCAAGCGTGCTTCTCACATATGCGTTGGGAAACATATATTATTTATTTAAAATGTGGGGTGATTACATTTAATATGACAGTGTGTATGCGAAATGTTTTAACGGAGAATTCTTGCGATACTATTGCTTTTGCTATGATTATTGGAATATATAACTCGGTCTGCTGGTTGTTGTGGCATTTTGCTATACATCCGGGATTCATTCAGGCAAACGGAGAATTGAGTCGACGGTTCAGGCGGTAGCATGAAATGTGCGTGTGATAACTAAAGCTCATAAGAGGTGGTTCTGCTGGATTTATCATTACGCGCCCAGTTCACATTCCCCAGCGATTCGGGCAATGCATATACATGGATAAGCGCATGTTTTTAAAATGATGTTGAGTTGCAAATTGTTTGGTGAGCGCGCAGTAGGCCAAACGCTAAATGATTGTGTGAGTAGACCATATGGCAAAACATTTCAAGCAAGCTGCTTTTCAGGGGAGTTTGACAGCGGGGTAGTTATCTACGTAATACTCATCTGACGGCTAAATGTTTCTCGGACCACACACAAAAAGGTCACCAGGGGATAGAGAGAGTTTGAAGACAGACCATATGTTCGTTAACTTAAGATAGCTGTCCAACCCGTTTGAAACGTTGAATGTTGTTACTGGCTCTGACTTCATTTGGAAGTTTATTCCAAATGTAAGAATACATTACAAGGGATAAGTTTGCAGGTATATATTTCCGGGATATCAGGGTTGGCAAGGTGGAACCCTTATTTCTTACACTATATATAGAGGGCTGCGTTGTAAGTGGAGTGTGAACGCCGTGGTAATCGCCTCCCAATGTATGAGTTTATACAGCAGCGTCAGGTTCAACTTTAGTCTACGCAGCAAAAGTGGATCAATACCAAGTTTTTCACAGCGCTGTCTGTAGATGAGCGAAGAATAATGTCCTGGTAAGCTTTTAGTAAACGATCGTTAAAGGTTTTCTAACACAGGCCTATCAGACTTGCGTGGATGGCAGTAAACGAAATTGCAATACTTGAGTTGAGGCCGAGTACACATTTTGTAGAACGTCAACTTCGCAGCTGATAGACTGAACTTCTTTTTGATACAGCCTATTGTTCTTCTTAGTGATTGCTTCCTGGAAGCACACTTGTTCGGGGAAATTGAGAGAGTTTGAGAAACGTATCCCTAGATCTCTGACCGAAGTGTATGTATCAATATTACAACCATTTAATGAGATGGAGCCATGGGGTAGTTTACAACCATGAGTGATGATGTTCGATTTGTTCGCTGAGAACGACATCAGCCATGTTCTGCACCACAACTGCAATGACGCTAGGTCTTGTCGTATATTTTATAGACAGAATTTGATGATACTGTCCTGGCGGAATGTGTAAACGATTTTGATGTCGTCAGCAAACAGAAAGGGCTTGCCATGTGTAATAAGGTCGCGTACATCACTTATGTATAGTAAGAAGAGCAACGGACCCAGAACGCTTTCTTGGACCACCTCACCAGTCACTGGTTTTGGTTTTGAATAGTGCTCTCTTATTTTGACTGTTTGGGTGCGACCTTCGAGGTATAACGACAGCCAGTTATACAGGGGATCTTGTGTACCAAAAGATGCTATTTTGATCAAGCGGCGCTTATGGAGCACACGATCAAAAGCCTTTTGCATGTCCAAGGGTATGATACTTACCTGCGTTGACAGGCGTCTATGTATGGTTTAAGAATTCCAGCTGACATGTCATACAAGAGCGCTTGCTAACGAAACCGTGCTGTGATGGGTTTATGAGGTTTTGTGTCCTTAAGAACTCGACTGTGTGCACCTTTATAATCCTTTCAAACATTCTCGAGCTGATTGACGTGTGGTTGATGGGACAACAGTCAATAACGTCCTGCCTTGGACCACTCTTGTGACGAGGCATAATGATTGAGGTTTTGCGCCGCGGGGTATGGTGCTGGATAAAAGTGATGGGTTGAACGAATTGAGGGAGAGGATAGTTATATCCTCACCTGCTTTCTTGACGACCATTGATGGGACATCATCTTGTCCAGGATGGACTGAGGGAATAACAGTAGCTAACTGCGAACGAACACTTCGAACATCGAATAGCACATTACTCAAAACTTTATATTTTTTCTCGATGGAACATCAACAGATAATGGGGTGTTTTCTACGCTAAACGAGGTGGAGAAATGTGAGTTGAAGATTTCGCACATCGCTACAGGGTCATCGGCAACCGTTTTGTCTTCAAGAGTAAAATTTCCCATAGCGTGGCCCTTCGGAATTTATCCGTCTCATCAGCTGCACTAGTTTCGTGCATCTCTGCTCACTATGGAGCGCGAGTTTCTCTCCGTTCATATGACAGAGCTGCGTCTGACGTCCTGTGTTCAAACATTGTGCTCATTTGCATCACCAGGGAAAAGTCTAATGATCTTTGGTACGTCGACTTTAGCATTTTAAGTCTGTCAGTCTCTTTCGCAGTGAGTATTTTACCTTGTACATACGAGCCGACACGTTTTGATTCAATGGAGGCCAAAACGTGGATAAAAAGCGTTAGATGTCCGATAACTTCCTCGGCAACTATGCTTTAGTCTAGTGTGCGAAAGAAGGTATTCCAATTTAAGGATCTTAGTAGGGAGAAGGCATTTTAATCAATGAATTTGATGGGACGGTATAATACAGCTCTCGGTTTGGTATCCACATTGTAATGAAACAGACATTAGATAACATTATTTTCGCTTCCTGGGAATTGTAAAGCAGATTTCTATACAGACGAAATACCTGTGGTAAATAAAGATCCAAAACATGCCCCTTTCTGGTGGGCGTTATGACATGTTGGCTCCAACTATTCAGTTGAATGCAAGAAAGGAATTCGGCCTGCTTTGTTGGGGTAGAGAGTGAGGTCCAGGAGATGTTAGGCATGTTAAAGTCACCGCCTCTTAGTTTGTGTTCGCAAGACATGTTGGACACACGATTCATCATATCCACAGGGTCAGTCAACTTATTGCTTGCAGCATTAAGCGGTCTGCAGATGCATCCTATAAGTGGCTCACGAGAACCAATGGAGACCATTAACCACAACATGTCCTCGAGTTCATGAAGTATAGTGTCTGTCACGCGTGCGCGATTCGAAAAGGGCAAGTAATTACTGCGTGGATATT
>QNGE01001314.1:159641-175619 GCA_008508345.1 Paragonimus westermani | reverse complement strand
GCCGGAGGTCGAACACACTGACGGACCAGGACCAAAGCGCCGTTCCACGGGAACAACTACCGATACTGGAATCATGTGTTGTGCTTCACGGATGAACTGTATACAGCATGTGGAGATTACTGGATGTCATTGGATAAAACTGGCTGGATCTCCTCAGTGTAGGCTTGTCGTTGCCGTCCACAACATGACACGAAAATATCTGTACAATCCGTGCAACAAATACATGATGTGCATTTTCAGCGGTGCTTCCATATGTCACATCTGGTAAGTGTGTATCTGTGATCAACGCCCTAACACTTCGTGCGCTAATTTATGACATTCCAGTCCATACGAACCGGAACGCTACCTTATTGCGACAGTAATCTGCGATATAGCGGCTCAGATTCAGTACCTCAATTAGAGCTTATCGAATCCACTGCGCACATGAATCTGTCAATTACCGTTGGTGGTATGCTGTTCTACTGACAGGTGCACATCATCTTCAACCAAAGATGAGCAGACAAGAAAGCGTTGGCAAATATTTCACAACTCGACAAGAAGTGTTCAATATGATCTCTGTAGTTTTGTCTAAATCGAAGCACTCTCCTTGGATATGATAACAACACACGTTGCAAGTGGTCTCAGAGATTGGATTGCATTGCAAGAGTATGTCCATTTTGAGTTTGTCCAGTGTTTCCGGACGTGCTCTGCTGATCCTGTATTTGGGGTGGCTTCGAGGAGAAAATCCAGTGTGGTATTATCTGGCGACCGTGGATGCCATTCGATTGATCCACCGCGACCGATCCGTCATCTGTCGAACGTTTCATCCAGATGTTCTCGTACCCACGATGCATAGTATGCTGTTGTATCATCCTGAGGAAATAAGACGTATTCAGTTAGGTGCAGTTGCTTCCGGGTTGGTACAGCATTCTGCTGCATCACTTGGAGATCGGAGTGCGTCACGGTGTAAATAATTATGTGAATGGAAGTTTTACCTGTGTATTATTGATAAAGAACGGAAGGTGCGATAATCTGTGTTCGAACAAGCCCTGACTAAACCATGTGCTTCGGGCTATTATAGCAAAAACGGTGTCCAACACGCTAGTCACCATTCTACGCGTAGGCTCATCAGTCCGGACCACTATATCCCCGGTTCCCGCTCCCACGTCGTGTGCACTTCGACCCGGTTTGTGTGTCCGACACTACTTGTCAGGGCGTTTATCGCTTGTCGTCTCGCGTGCGTTGGACCGATCTCGTTGGGCGATGGGTCATCCGGTCGCTCGTGCTGCCCGCAATCCATCCAGTATATCCTCTGGCCGTATTCTAAGACCACGCCGATATATTCCTCGGGATGTTAGATTAATCGTGACCCCGATCTGGTCATTCACCCCATTTTGCCTGTCATACCTCGCCGGTTGGTCCAAGCCATTTGAGCGATAGCTCATCCCCTCGCCCATGCTGTCTTCCCACCCGTGTGCTGTGGGTCTTTTGACATACCTTGCTGCACTGTCAATGTATTCCGCCGAGAATTGGAGCACCTGTACCTCCGGCTTGACAATCCACCACACTATGGTGACGTCAGATTGGAGCAAATCGAAGAGGGTTGTTGGTATGTTCACTCAGATAAGAGATTTTCCGTCACTAACTACCGTCGAATATGTTTCCTTTTTCAATAAATATCGCTTATGGAATAACACGTTCCTCCGATTACCGAAGCTCCTGTAATCGGGCAGCGCGGTATGACCAATACTTGTATCTTTCGCGCATCCTATGTACAGCGAACTTCCACACGACGTACTCTTGGGCGCCGACGGACGCTGTTTTGCGGACTGTTTTTTTTACAGAATAACGACGGCCGAACAGTCAGTCGTTGGTGTGCTCAGTTTACTACACCTTTACGGTTCATGAACAATGATGGTTGCAACATGCTTTTTCATCGGTCTTCGAATTGATCTACGAGTAGTCGATCGTGTACACACATGTTCTAGTCTCTATTACATTTTCGCACTGACGGCATCAAGAAAGAGCATTTCAACACGCTGCTTAGTTGTCAGAGTACCACGACGTCATTCTGTAACCTGCGTTCAGATTACTGTCGCGTCGTTCACTTACTTGCGGTCCTGGAGTTTGTTCTGGTTCTAGCGAAAGAGGTCGTTCAGAGCAAGTTGTGCGCGGCTATTATCCTTTCCCCAGTCAATCGTTTCCTCTTAAGCGCCGAAACGCGTGTTTGACCTGCTGGGTGTTATCAGTCATCGAGCGTGGTGGTCAAAACACCAGGTTGGTGGGACCGAACAACCTCACCGGTAATGTGCACACCTCCCCACCTTACCCACATCCACCTAATCTGGGTGTGGTTCCATCAGTGTGTTGTGTTCGTTCGCTAACCTGACTCGGTTAAGGGGGAGGGCCCGTTGGATCTGGACTGTGCATTTTGTCGCGAGGATACAGTTCTGGGACGTATTTTGCACTACTCACCAGGTTAACCACCCTAATGGGGCTGGGTGTTTGGACCTAACAAATGTGTGCTCAAAGGCGTGGCGGCCAACATGGTTACGTCACGAGAAATTTAACTGTAGTTCCAAGATTGAGCAGTCCTATGGAATGTCTACCAGAAAGAGCGTAATACACTGTTATGCAATCAGACGCATGACGAGGTGGCAACTAGAAACAGGCAATCTCGTCCATTTTGAAGCTTGATCTGACGAAACAACCCATGGCTTACCAAAGAAACTTCTTCGGTGTCATATTTTCGTACCGAAACGATAGACTTTTGCCGTATGTAGAGTAGATTGCAATCGGACACCACCAACACCCTGTCTGGTGCGTTATCAGAAACCAGTGTTTATGTCGTTGATGTTCCCTTGGCGCAAATCGATTGTGGGCTTTGTGTTTACGTTTCCAAGTGGTTTAGAATATTTCATTTGTCTATAGTAGACATCCGCAGAAATGTGACGAGATTCACTCAAGGACAACAAGTGTAATTTCAGTTTTCTGTGTTATTTTGTAGTGAGCGCGAGCGATCGCACCATACTACTCACACACTTACTATTCCCTAGCGAGATGAGAGCATGGATTTTGACATCGAAATAGCCATGGGAAAAATACAAGAAGAAGCACTGGAGCGCAGCATGTCGTGAACTGGTTATTGGTTTATACAGGAACTGAGCTCTGGTGCCCGTAGCAACCGTGACGTTCTAAGACAAGTATTGTACACAAACGAGTGTTTTTGTTTGTAGTCATGTTGAAGTGCATAACCTGTGTTATGGTTTTCCGATTAAGAGATGAAATAAGGAAAATGGTCGTTCCAAGTGTAGAATAATTTCCTCACCCGTCATCGATGAAACCAAAGTATTTTCAGCACGAGTTTGTCAGAATGATTTTGAGTTGCGTGCGTTCACGATTTGCATTTCTTTCTGGACTGTCTTTGACCAGTGTAATACGTGATGATTTATTCAATGATATGTACCTGGTGAGCACAATCGCTTTGCTTTTGATCCCCACCGACTGGGCATTATTGTTCAACTGTCAAGTATACGTTGTTGTCGACATGTGATCAGAGTTTTTCAGTTCGAAGAACTGGAAGGGCTCATATAGACATCACACAATTTTGATAGAATATGTACCCTAAGCAAATCATTTCAACACGGAACAGTATACCGTGCCAGTCGGGACATATTGGGGAGACAGAAAAGAGAATGTTGATTCACAGAGCAGATAAACCAGATCCCCGACTACTCATCAGTAATCTAAAATATCGCCTTGTAGGTTTAATGAGATCGGAGATTTCGACCTGTCTTGGAAGTCCTAATCGCAGGGTTATCGATTGGAGTTAACAGGACACTTACTGTGTCTCCACGCGAGACGATCTGGCAACCCGATTATTGGTCACAAGCGAGAGTGGTTGAACGTTCAGATTTGATGCTTCGGTCGTGCCTAATGTGAGATCAATGGCGCAGTGGTTAACACGGTTGCCTCATGATTGGAATGTCCGGAGTTCAAATCCCGGCCGTGGCAAGGATATGCACTACTGACGAGCTCTAATGAGAGCGAAACTCGAGTCTCGTGCTTCTTTTCGAAAGAAGCTGGTTGGAAAGTCTATCTGAATGCGAACACTGCGATCAAATGTGAGTGATGGTCAACTTGAAAAGGAACCAAATCCCAGACTACACAGCATTGTATCCTTATCAGAAGACCGATGTAGTAAGTTTGGATGGAAATTGGAACGGTCTTTCTGTTTTTCCACTTATCATTCGATATCAGCACATGCCGGGCTTGTGTTATTGTAGTATCTGTACGAATTCCACCACAGAAAATTTCTTGTCGTTAGGTGAACCAATAGATACTAAAAATCCAGTACAAATCCATCGGCTGAATTTCTCCTGACTTGACGGGATATCAGTCGATTTTGCAGGGTTTGGTCTGATGAACATCCGCGCATTACGCATAGGCAGAAAATATTCCTAACGACGTTGATGATGCTGCTGGTGGTGATGATGATGACACTTTTCAGGAGCACCCAAAACCCCTTTCAACCTATGGGATGAAAGCTCGAACTAGCCGAGTTGATTTCAATTACTCGTTTTTTGATACCTCTATTTGTTTAACCCAGTAGTGGATGTATGCGTGCAGTTAGAAATTACCTGATTATATTGCGTTCGTCCGATCCTCATCTTCAACTGTTCGGCCAAACTTCCATGACATTCCTGGGAATAAAAGATGGGCTATGGTTTAGTAAACTATGAAGGCTTAGAACCAAGTTGAAAGAAAACTTGAATTTATTAACGTCAGTGCTCCTACCCGTATGCTGCGTGTTGGCCTGCTGCCAGCCAACAGATAGGCGGCGAGTCTCTGATCATAATGGTAGACGTTCACCGTAAGTTCTGTTTTTGGGGACCACGGTTCGTACGAGCCAACAGGTAGAGCACCGTTAAGGATTATATCAGAATTATTTGTTCTTACACATTTGTTCCCAATATAACACCTCAACCCAACGAACCAACCTTTGAAGCAAGTAGTCGTAAATATGAGGCTGAGTTCTGCAGGTGCAGAAACAGGTGAGTATCGTTTCATACAATGGACATTCTACCTTCAGTACGCATGAGATACTTGGTGAGATGGGCGATCAACCATTCGAAATGCACTATTTGGAAATCATGATAAGTTAGCGAATTCTTCCGTTGTTTGACCAGGGAACATGTATAACTCAACGATCCCTATCACACTCCACCAAGTATTTACATGTATCATGTCGAATGAGAAAAAAATGGTGAGTTAGGATGTATTAAAAACATATGCATGTTAGCACACTGGATGACATCAATTCATGCGATCAGAAACCTTGAATGCATTCGGCTGTACTCAAACCGTATATAAACCAATGGGATATGCGATGGCGTTCATCGGTCACCATCCTTGCTGACGTGTCAATACGTATGCGGAAGCCGTGGGGGTCAGTCCATGAGTGAACAAGAGTGTGTTAATAAGATATTGTCCCAAAGATGTAGACGGAAACTCATAAGCCCCTGGTACATTCAACCTCGAATCTCCCATGAGATTATTAATAGTAAACAGGTCAGAAAAACAAACAATTAAATTAGGAATGATACAAAACATGAAGGAAGGGTTGACTGTTGCAGTGGATGTAGGTTGAATTTCTTCAGTCTAATAAGTTACCAGAAAATTTGTTCAGTATGATGATCACTGAGTGATTTGCGGCGTAACAATCTTATCTAAAGAGATCCATTTATTTTCCTGAATGTCAGTTTGCCCTAGCTATTCTTGCTTCCATTCATGTGATATACCCTGTTCCTCTGATATATATCAAAGTGTTTGGATAGGTCCATAAGATAACCTCAGTGGCTACTCACTCAATGCAATACCAGGTACGTCTAGTGAAGAAAATGTAGTGTTCATACACTCGCTTACTAGAAAAGTATTGCATGACAGTGCATCACTGTGCTAAAACCACTCGCTAATAAAATTTCAACCGTAGAAAGCATATAGAGATTTATGACAAGTATGCTGTATGATGCAAAAGACACGTTTACTCATAACATTTTCGTGAACACTATTACGTATCCATGAGATTTTGACCCCGTACGAATTACTGTTTTGCAGTCAGTAAATTGGCATGGATTTCCAACATCACAAAATTGGTTTTCCTGACTATTCACGGTTAAACAGAATATAGTTTCAACAATCAACAGAGTCGGCTATTCCTCTAAATGTTCCGGCTTCCACGCAAAGGTCGTTCACAACGATTCGGATCAGTAATCCGACGTTGCGTTGCCGTTGCTCCTCGTACCGGCTAGAGTTATGCATTCTCAGAACACTGTGCACACGGGAGATAGCAATTTATGATAGATACTTTTGTGTTAGACGCCTGTGATGAATGTCACTGAACATACACTTTCACGTCAATTATTGAGGTTCAGGTTGTACTCTTTCCATACGTTGCGTAATTCTAATGCAAGCGTTTGATTGTCGTTCATTTGTTGTGTTCTGTTCAATTCGGATATATCGACTACTGGTCTCGCGTTAAGTTCGATCTATTCACGAAATATCACATTGGCACCGCGGCAGTTTTCAACAACAATGAATTCTATGCTTCTGGAAACTTTGGACACTCATTCATCCCCTCGTGATATTGAGGATTACTTTGAACGATTTGAACTATGGTGTAGAACCGTATCCAGCCTAAATGAGGAGAAAAATCAGCCTTCTTCCTCTCAAGCGTAGGAAAAGAGGCCTACTGTCTTCTGAAGAAGTTATCTTATTCAGATTCGCTGATGGATCTCACATACGAGCGCACAAAGAAAACGCTGGTCGGTCATGTCACTCCTTTAAATTTTGAGGTCGCCGAGCGAGCCACATTCAATATCATGAAGTGCCAACCGAACCAGTCGGTCCGTGATTATATTCTCCAGATCCAAACTCAGACAGCACAGTGTGGTTTTGGTGATCAGTTGAAGGTCCAACTTCGTGACCGACTAATCGCCGGTATTAATGCACCGGATCTACATAGACAACTACTGCTACTTCCAAAACCTACGTATCAAAATACCAAAATCATCTGTGAACCGTACGAAGACGTTAATAATACAGTCCATAGTGGGAGTTCTAGTGAGACTCCAGTTTTGTTTGGATCGATGAAAAAACGACCTACGGAACACAGTACTCTGCGGCTATTCAATTCAGCTCCTAAATATGGTCCTCGACGAGTTTTTCAAAATTCTTCACAACAATCGACACATATCACTGGCAGATTCGAGGATTGTGCCTCATGTGGCAAGAAACATTCCAGATACACATGCATTCACCGCAGCTCTGTATGTCACAAGTGTGGAAAACGAGGGCATTTATAAATTGTCTGTAAGTCGAAAAGAAATGGCCAATTTATAGTGACTGGTCAAAATGAATTTGATGCTACGTGTGACAAGATGGAGTCTTTTACTTTGACAGTTGATTCATCTACTTCAGGGTATTTATTTCACGCCCTTTTCACAGTACGTGGCACAAGGCATGATTTTATTATTGACACTGGCAGTGTAGAATCTATTATGCCACAAAGACATCTATTACAGTTCTATCCCAACTACGTACTTTCATCATTGTTCTGTAATCGTACGAGGTATAACTGGTCATTCCATTCCTGTTTTGGGTACAATCACTATTCCGGTCTTTAGCTAACAATCCAAGCCACTTGATTGCACCTTTGTTGTTATTCATCATGTTCCATCCATTTTGGGGCTAAACGTTTTAAAAATGCTTCATATCCAGGTTTCCTTGCTTGTACCACCGAGTAATTCCACATACTTGAAAGACCTCATTCTCAAGTGCTCGAAGGCCACGGGCGGCATGAAGATACCTGCAGTTAAACTAAAAGTAACTCGCATACCGGTTTTTCTAAAACGTGAACCGGTAACGAAAGTGTTCAACGAGCTTGTAGAGAAGTGCGTTATTGAGCCTATTGATTCATCCTCTTGGGCCACTCCGGTTGTGACACCCTTGAAGTCTGATGGGAAAACTCCGCGAATATGTGGAGATTATCGACTTACTGTAAATCGATGCCTTGAACAACATACATGTACTATTGCTGAACCTGAGGACATTCTGAACAAGCTTTCAAGATCCAAAGTTTTCTCCAAGATAGACTTGAAGGATGCATATCTACAAATTCCTTTGGATAAGATATCAATGCCGATAACAACAATCAATACACCTAATGGACTTTTTCAGTAACGATTTTTGCCGTTTGGACTTAGTAATTCTCTTGTTATCTTTCAGCAGGTAATGAATAACATTGTGAAGGGTATGGATGGTGTAGAACTTTATCAGGATGATATCATCGTACATCCTCCAGACAAGTTAACTCATGATTATCGTCTTTTGAAACTATTCCAACAGTTTTTTGACACGAACATTGCTGTTAATCCAAACAAATGCGCTTTTACTGTAAGCAGTTTCGAGTGTCTCGGTTACTTAGGTGACGGTAGCGGATTTAAACTTGATGCCAAACGTCTAGGCCCATTAGTTAATGCACCTTCACCCACAAACCTATCCGAATTGCGTTCTCTGTTAGGTGCTTTGCAGTACCATTCCCGTTTCATTCCAAATTTCCCTCATCTTGCTGAATGTTTATTCCAGTTGCTTTCTAAAAAGCAGTTCACGTGGAACGGTGTGTACTTTCATTGTTAAACTTTCTGTCACATGATGCTATACTTCGTCCATTTTCCTTTAAAACTATGCCTGTGTTGATTACTGATGCTTCTCCAGTTGGAATCGGAGCTGTGATTGAACAGGACAACAAACCAGTTGTGTGTATATCACGCCAACTTAGTCCAGCTGAAAGGGGTTATGCTCTGGCGGTATACTGGGTGGTAAAGCGTCTTCATAAGTATCTGTTTGGAATACCATTCAAAATTGTGTCGGATCATGAAGCACTGAAATTCATCTATGATCCTGACAAGTCATTGGCACGTTCATCAGCAACCATGGTTCAACGATGGAGCATAGCACTCAGTGCATATGACTATACTATAGTGCACAAATCAGCCAACCGAAACAAACATGTAGACTACTTGTCACGTGTTCCATATACATCTGAGCAAACTCCTATTAATGATTGCCTTCTAACCCAGCCTCTGCCGGTTAGCCGAACAGAGTTGATTCGCGATACTCAACGTTACTTTTCACCCGTTCTTAGTGCGCTACGTCGTGGTTGGATCCCACATGTCAGACGGAAATTTCCTACATTTCGTGTGCGTCGGGAGGAACTGTCACTCACTCCGGATGGATTATTGTGCTTGAATGACAGAACTGTTATTCCTCCAACTCTTCGTAGAGCTGCTCTGGACGATCTACATTCTGGACATCTTGGAGTTGAGCAGATGAAGTCTCTGGCCAGATTAACGTGCTGGTGGCCAGAGATTGATGCTGACATTTGTCGTCTGGCTAAAAGTGTTCATCTTGTCATCACAAATTCCACAATTCACCGCCTAAATGGACTCCGTGACCGATATCAACTGAGACCTGGCAACGGGTTCATGCGGATTATTGTGGTCCTTTTCTTGACAGGTATTATGCGCTAGTAGTGACTGATTCCTATTCCAAGTGGCCGGAAGTGGCATTCACAACAACGCCTACTGCAGAATTCACTATGTACGCACTCTGAAGAATAGTCATCAGAGAAGGTATCACTCTTGTGTTAGTGACTTACAACGGTACTTACTTCACCGCCAACCTTCTAACTAGTTGGCTCGACGACACTGGATGCAAGCATCTGTTTACTCCTGCTCGACATCCCTGCTCTAATGATCAGGCTGAAAACTTTGTTAAAACACCCAAAAGTGCTATAGCCTCTCTTCAGTGTACTACATTCAGATACCTTGAAAAAGGTGTTGACACCTTCTTGCTACGATATCGCAATGTCTGTCATTCAACTACACATGAAAGTCTCACCAAACTTTTTAAAGGAAGACCTTTGAGGTCAAAGTTGATATGTATTCAATCCTCTGACGTTACCTTTTATTGTGTTAAAATGACTTAAAACCGTCGTCTGGTTTACTTCTAACGAATCTTGGTAAATGCTAATACCGAATTCCAAATGTTGATGATTTGTCTGTACATAGTCGGCACGTGGATCAGATAGGGTTCGAGGATACAGGTCAGTTCATTCCAAATTCTGGTGTGACTTCAGATAACGACGAGTCCGTTCTAGATTCGAATTTGAACGAAGAAATTACAAGCATCATTCGTAGGTCTTCAAGACTGCAAATGAAACCCAGAAAGGATTTCAAGAACCCGCAGTCCCATTCAACGTGTGGTGGATGTGATGAATGTCACTGAACGTATACTTCCACATCAATTATTGAGGTTGCGTAATTCTAATACAAAAGTTTGATTGCCGTTCATTCGTCGTGTTCTGTTCAATTCGGATATACCGGCTACTGGTCTCGCGTTAAGTTCGATGTATTCACGAAATATCACAAAGTCGTACAAATTTTTTGCTCGATTTCTTGTCACGTTTTCAAGTTGTTGTGAGCCATCAAGGCTCATGTTATAGTTTGTGGCCCTGGTTTACTGTACCCCACATTGTCGTTATTGTTAACTTTCTTAACAGATTTCCGTAAACCCTTGGCTTAGTAATTCGATCTCTGTTTCAGAATGATCACGTTGACTTTACAGGAGTAGGGTTGTTTCCACTTAGGATGAAAGCATTTTGTTGTTTGATAAAGCCAACAGTAACAGGTGAGATTAACATTGCTGAATACATGGAGTACTAGCAGATAAAGCGTACACACCAATGAAAAGCCATGGTTTACTGTGCGTGACCAGTGCTTGATGGATCAAAGAGCAACACAATCCGGTCATTGCTTATAAGCTGAGGCTAACAAACGTCACCAGATAACGAACATTCAAACCAGATGAGCCACCACACCATACTGGCACTGCACGATATGGCTGCATACGCCTGTATCATCATGGGGAGTGATGTTCGTACTGATGCTGTCGTTTCTTTGTGCCCCGGCCAGGATATGCACTACTGACGAGCTCTAATGAGAGCGAAACTCGAGTCTAGTACTTCTTTTCGAAAGAGGCTGGCTGAAAAGTCTGTCTGAATATGAAGGCTACGATCAAATATGGGTGATGTTCAACTTGAAAATGAACCGCATCCCCGACTACTCATCAGTAATCTAAAATATTGCCTTGTAGGTTTAATGAGTTCAGTGATCTCGACCTGTCTTGAAAGTCCTAATCGCGGGGTTATCGGTTGGAGTTAACAGGACACTTACTGTTTCTCCTCTCGAGACGATCGGGCAACCTGATCATTGCTCACAAGCGAGAGTGGTTGAGCGTTCGGTCGTGCCTAGTGTGAGGTGAATGGCGCAGTGGTCAACCCGGTTGCTTCATGATTGGAATTGCCGGAGTTCAAATCCCGGCCGTGGCAAGGATATATATCAGTAACATCTGTTTGTCTTAGCTGCTGAAAACAGTTTTGGATAAACACTTTCATGATCGGTGACTTTTACGTCTACTGTTTCTACAGTTCGCCATTTGTATACTCCACCATTCCCTAATCCAGGCAGACTGTTTTTCTATTAAGTCAACCGAGAAGGATAGGCATAAATGAAGATCATTGATTACGTAAACCGAATGATCCACTTCCAGATCGAGTGCTGTCAACTATAGTTGTGAATGTGCTAAACGTTATAAATTAGACAAGGGGGCAAGAAAAAACGGGCAAGTCATATTGACAAAGCTAGCTAGATTTGAAGATAGAATACTTGTTTCATGGTATGATGTGTGTGTACAATTCCCATAAGTGATAACACCTTGTTGTTTGCTTTCAATTTTACGATATGAAAATAGTGTGGCATCCGCATATTTAATGCTGTTTGTAAGTACTTAAGATCTGCGTTTAGAGTTAATCGCTTGCCAGTTCAACTTATCATTCAACCTATCTAAGCTATGATTGCTATGATCAGTCAGACACCGTATACAATTCACCTAATGAGATTCGCTGTTCCAAATTCAGACCTGACTGTCCCGTAAGGGCTTGATCTAACATAAGACGGAATGTATATCTTTACAGGTGAATATTGGAGTTAAAATGATTGTCTGCATGAAGACTTTAACAACGTTTGTACCGACTACTTGCTCTGCTTCAACAAGGGTAGCAAGATCTGAGGGACACGTAACTCAGTGAACCAAAATACTTCTCATTTTGATTGACTACAACAAAATGGTGAATTGGTAGGAGAGTCGTGAACTTGATGCAGAATGCAGATCAGGGTATTCAATCCAAAATTTAACTGGTGAGTCGGACTGAAAAACTATGGGGTTTTTGTAAGATTAACTCTTACCACCGAGGTTCTTTGATGGGTTTACTTGCGTATGATACAGTACGTTCACGAGAATTTTCTTCAACCCATTGCACTGGCTTTGAGAGCTGATTTGTGAATTCAACCATACCTCCGGCTTTAGATTAAGTCTTAATCTTGTGCCCACCGTGGGGAACAATATCCGGTTTTGGAACATGATATTGATGTGTCCTCAAACCGGCAGATGGCCTAGTCGGATCAGACTAGAAAAACTAATTATAGCCTGTTTTTAACATGAAAATTCTGATCTGAACAAAAAGGGCGTAAACAACTTAACGTGGAATCGATGGTAACGCGACTGAGTACTTTGAAAAGTCCAGTTGTGGTGAGCAACGAAAAAACATTGAAGGAAAAATCTGAGGAACATCATTTCTTTTTCGTTTCATTTGTAAAACTCACCATCAGATGTCTTCTACATTCCGCCACCAACTTCGGTCTTTGTTTCTCCAAAGCTTCTATGAATTTAGATTCCAGTGAGACTGAAAACAATGAAACGTAACAAAAGATGCATTTCGGACTGTATTCTTCCTGATTCACCCGCGTCCTTTGCACTCAATAGCCCACCGCTTCTCTGCCAATTAGGGCTACCTTGTTGAACCCAGTATCCACCACCGGTAGCAGAGCTTATCGATCGTCCGGATAAGCGTTGCTTGATCGTTCTTCCATCCAATGACCCCGATTTGTTGACATTCGTGCTTATCTTAATCTCTTACTGTTATTGGCTGACTGCCACTGGTCATGGATCTTGATTCTGACCTTGGAATTGCTCAACGCCTTTGAATTTGGTCCCCATGATCGTTACCAGTTGTGGTACACTTTCAAGTAGTATGTCATCGATCGTTTTACTGGTACTAGCATAGGAAGAATGTAAGAGACAAAAATAAGTGTTAGTTAGGGCCCTGTGGATGGTAGATCGATGAAGCAGCAGCGGGATGGATTCAAACGAGCTCACTGTAAAGTTGAATAATAGCAGATTGTAGGAGAAGTCTGGTCCTCAAAGCCAATGATGCGCAGTGCGTGCTGCGGTCGGCCTCCACAGAGAAGATAGATGATGGATGTAGTATTGTTCACTCTCTCAATGAGCTTGTTTGAGCCTATCTGAATAATCCGTTATCGAACTACTGTCCACATGGTCCTAACTTACCTCTGCTTTCTGTCTCTTACTTTTTCCCTGTGCACTTTGATCATGTTCAGCCAACAGGTGACCGTTCCCAAGGCTGAAACCCGCACGTGGGGATTTTATCGTGTGACTGGTAGACTTTTCAAGGAGTCGCATGAAATCCGTTAACACCTAGGTAACAATGTCTAAAATTAAACGTATCAAACCGAAAACTTAGAGTACTGAAGATGATATCCTTAACACGAAATCTCAAATAAACTGTAAGAAGGTGTAGTGCACACGCCCAAGAACTGCTGAGAAGTTTCCATTCGGCTGATATGATTGATGCATTCTCTATTTTGAATGATTGGGAATCTGTATAAGAAAATTGAAAAACATGTCAATCCACTAATACGGTTGGTTGACGGTCTCTGGTGTGCACTCTAATTAAGTTCGGTGCAACCAATAAACGTCATAAAGACAATTAACAAAGGTTTCATAACTTCCAATCGTTAAGCACTTACGCTTCATGTTCTCCAGGTCCCAATGGACTGAAAACTGTTGTTCTTGGTTGAAATTGATGAAGAAGCCGATTTTTTCTAATTTCTCACGAATCGCCAATTCGCTCTGGGGTTAAGAACAAAAAAAGCGTTTCGGGATGTTCCGAAATTTACTCATGCAGATAGGCTTTCTATCGCAGTTGAGCCAGTTGGATGGAGAGGCCGTTCTAATGAACAGATCTTCATTACTTTAACGCATCCATGGCTTTGTACTTCAGTCAGTGCAAACCGAACTTCACTTCACTTGGGGATAAAGTGCATGATGTGTTTACTTGCAAAAAAAGAACCTAGTCTGCATTTTTATCGGAAATTCCTCAAAATTGGGGCGAGTTGGAATAGATAAATCTACTAACTCAAACTGTCCTCTCTTGTGCTTAAAGCCACACTGCCATTCAACAGACAAGCGGGTAATTAAATTTTATCCGAGTTCTAAATGATGTCACACAGCAGCCAGAATTGAGGCCACTTAAAAGTATTGAAACCATGTTATTTTCAGAATTGTATACAACATGATAATTTTCTAACATTATTCTTATAGCTCCGTCAAGCGCTTTCTACAACCTTAGATGATAACGTTGTCTGCAGATGTTCGCATCACCCTCGGTTATTAACAGAATACGCCTTCTCAGCTTGACCAGTCAGCCTGTTAACCACTGATGATGCAATCCGTTTATGGTTGTCTTGTTTCCAGTTGGAACCCCTTGTTGTTACCTTACCAACGTAGTTTAGATTTTCATAAACTAATAGACCTACTACAGTTAGTTCTTTTTTGTCATTTATGGTCCTCACTACTGAAGCTCCAGCGCATCAGTGCACCTCAACGATCAACTGAAGTCAGTTGTGTGATCTAAATCTAACCGGACCGGCTGCACAATTTACCGTGCGTGGACAGAGATAGCCAGTAATTCGATGAATATTGATCACTGACCTGTAGCATAACTCGGTAGTCTGGCACACCGGTAATATCAACGTATCACACTCCAACCATAATATTCATTAGTCGCATGCAATTTGGCATCTGATTATGCAAATCTGTTGGAATGTGTGTTAGTTTGTGTGCTTCGTGTTTGGTTTCGTGTAGTAGTAGTTGTTCGCGTTATGTACATGCGTCTCCTCCCCACGACTGGTTCATTTCAGATGGATTTTCGACTATGCTCGTTGGCGGTCGGAGTATCGAGCTGAGGCGATTTGTGCGAATTTTGTGGCGACATGCGAGTAGTTGGTTTGTGTTTTCTCTCACTTTGTTTTCTCCTCTGGCGATTGCAACGAACACACAGGGCGTGGGGTGTGGGAGAAGATGCGGAATTGTGCGCGTGGAGCGAGTCCGTATTTGGACGGTGTGAGGGCGTGGCTATGTTTGGCGAGGTAGGTGACATGGATTTGTCTGATTGTGTTTTGTGTTTCAGCACGGCTGGCGTCGGTAGATTAGCCGTTGGAGTTGCGTAAGTCTGTATAGGGTGATGCTAGATGGCCTTGGGGTTGTTGGGAATAGCGGTTGAGTGACATGTCATTCCACTACTTGTGATGAAGTTGTTGGTTTTTGTGTTTGTTTGTTCGTGTAATATTGTTGTGTATTACGGGGATCTGATAAATGGGGAATTAGTGTTGTTGTGGTTCGCGAGGGCGCGACCGCGTTTCTGGTGGTGATTAGTTCACGTTTTCGGTCCATGTGGTTGGACAATCTCAGATGAGTCGGTGGAGGTAGGCTGTGTGTGTATAGCAAATTGTCGACAGATTTGTCCGCGAACCGCGAGCTGAGAGCGCGTGTGGCGAAGGCTAGTGCTGCTTTCGGACGTCTTGAAAGGCGTGTCTGGAAGAATCACAGTCTGAAGATGGCCACGAAGCTGTGTGTCTACCGCTCAATGGTGCTGTCTATCCTGCTGTACGGCAGTGAGACGTGGACACTGTATCAGCGGAACGTGAGCTATTTGAGCCGCTTCCATGTTCAGTGTCTGAG
>QNGE01001314.1:135039-158222 GCA_008508345.1 Paragonimus westermani | reverse complement strand
CAAGTGGCTAACCAGCATTGGCCGGCTGGACAGAAAGGCCCCACTGGCACACCTCCTGGTCTTATTCCTTCGGGTTTACACTGGATATGTGGTGTGTTGGTGGAACTGCAATTGGTGCAGCGCAAGCCAATTGCAGTGATGGCTAAGCGTAGGCGTCCTTTGGCTTCGGTCACTGTGACAGGCTAATCCGAATCGGATGCCGCCAACCGTGCTTCGTGTGAGCGCATCGGTGGTGCGGTATTCCTTAAAGAAGTTTACAACATTCTACAGAGTGCATGGAAACACACATGACCAGTGAAATGAACGGGAAAAAGTAGTGATTTGCAACTTTCAAACGCAGGCTCATATAAACCGATATTTACGACCAGCCAAGCCTTTTCTCGATGTCTCAGTGGTCGCAGAATACTCTCAGATGACACGGACCTGGAGTTATTCCGAAGTGCATGTGCTTCTTTTGAAAATTATAAACATTTCTGAATGATTAATGTGTGCCAGATCTTGAAAACATCAAAGAACTTCTGTAGATTGTAATATACAACTCATCTGCCAAGTATGAATTTATCACGCTCGGGTAGTACTATCGCCTATTATACTCTGTTGTCCATACACTGAACAAGTCCCGCTGACCGCCACATGAAGATCGAAATATACATATATGCTCGAATATACGTTGAAAACAGGCCTTGTTGATTTTCTGGTTCAAGTCATTTTTCAGACAGACCTCAAAAACAGGCCTTTTGAATTTTCGTTCGTCATTCTGTTGGTACTTGTAGACGACCAATTACAAGCAGCTAACGTCAGTGTCCTAACAACTATGATGTGAGAGATGGCTCGCAAAAATACACGGTACTTAAAAGAATAACTGATGAAATGTAACCTAGCTTGGAAACCACAGAAAAACAGAACACCGGCAGACGTCACCAGTGGTTTTTGTAGGTTCCACAGCAATGCAAACTCTAAGTGCTGGTTGTAATGTGAACCGTAACGGAAAGAATTAGAGCAGCGATTACTTTCAAAACTTTAATGCCTAGATACCAAACACAACGCCAGTCACTCGAAAGTCCCTTGCAACATAACCTAGCTATTTTATGAACTTGAATAAGACAATGAGAAGACGTAAATCATGTGATGTTTTCCGGAGTAACACTTCGTACATTCTGCCTTTCATTCTTGGACATTATAGTTATCCGAAGATCAGATGGCACGATAGGAAGATCTGTTTACAGAAAGCCTACCTGGACAGGACATTTTGAAAGATTATGTTCAGTGCAATATAACAGAAGCCTTGTTCGAACGCTTTTTCACAGAGCACGGATGCTATGCACAGATGATAATCTACCACAAAAATTAAGCACACTCAGAGATACGTTGTTGACCAACGGGTACCCTTTGCAATTTATCAGGAAATATAGCAGTGTCATTACCCCAAGGATACAAGAAAAAACAGTACCAAAGAAGATGGTATACTTAGAACTCCCGTTTTTAGGGAACGGCTGGTCAACAATGACAAAAAGAGGTCTATCAGCTGCTGTATCCAGATCTTATAAGGCTGTAAAACTATGTATAATACAATGAACCAAGGCCTTACCAGTCTCCTCGGCTACGAACAAACAGCCTAAGTCTGTCACATCCCAGTGTCTATACAAATATTCATGTAGTTGCAGTTTGAGCTACATAGGGAGGACAAACCGTCAGCTGGCTTCTCGTATCAAGGAGCGTGTTCCCAAGTGACTGGAAGCAACTAGAAACACCAGGCGCATGCATCGAGGCCGACGGACGGCACCCGACATAATCAATAGCGAGACACCTAATCCAAACAGTACACAGAGTCAAGGTTTTTGACGCATTTTCTGTAATTTTTCGAAGTCACCGGAACCTTATTCTCCAGTTTGCTGAGGCTTTGGCTATCAGACGTTATAATCTCCCCCTGTGTGTTCAGAAACAGTTTGTGTTGACGCTGCAGCTGCCTTGGTAGTCAGCATTCCAATTTGTTTAATCTTCATTTCTGTGTCTGTCTGTCTAATCCCTTAAGCCATTATTTCCGCCCTACGGAACCTTATCTTAATGTTTAAAATTAGTTACATGTCCATGTGTGATCAGAATGTGCGAAATGTTACTCCGAAGAACATCACATGGTTTACGTTTTCTCAATGCCTTATTCAAAATAACCTAGCTAATAGGAATAGAGAACGATGTGATGAGTGGCTATTTGGCTCGAGTAAGACGGACAAGAGCTTACGAAGTCTATTAGCTGGTACTATTACACTGAGATGTTAACAGACGCTGTCATACACGAATCCTAAAAGGCGGATTTCGTCATTATTGATGCTGTTTTCGTAAGTTACGCGGATAGTGCTTCGGAGGCACGGGTGGTTAAAGGTAAATACTTAGTAGAAATTGCTGTCGCAGACTCGTCGTTGGTTGTCTTAATGGAGTACACGGTCAACGTTTTCGGGTATGAGGCCAATATTTGTTGTCTGTGTTCAACATCTTCTGGCCAGTTATCAACACCTTCATTGGCATTGACTTGCGTGACGAGTTGACCGACCGTTGAGTGTGAGCCGAAAACAACCCGTTGGTACTTCTGTGTAGACGCACTTGCCAATGTGATCTCGGACTTGACTAACGGTCTGATTACATCATTACATCAAACTGCGGTCTGGTTACATCAGCGAATTGGAACCTGTAGGGCAGTTGGTGATTAGAGCTTGTACGTCGGTGTGAAAGCTAGGCTTAAGGTCAGTGAGGGAATCTTCGATTTTCAGATAGCCACGGGATAAAGTCTATTTCAGGAGGATCAGGTCAGTTTTTGAGCCAGTTTACCATTGCTACCTACCGGTGCTACATTGGTCAGGGTGAATTCAGTCCATCCCACAGTTCGTGCAAATCGGTCACTGCCACCTCTCCTGACGCTAGGAAATAAGAGAGTTCACGTTATTGATTAGTCCCGCATTTGTCTACACTTTTTGGATCATAATATCTACTTATGGAAGGATGTGATACTCCGCGCTACTTTTCTAAAACATTGTTAGTGTGGATGAACGAAGAACCCGTTTCGGGTGGCCACTGTGTAGTGATTGTGGTCGGTAGGGGATCGAGCTAGCCGTATTATGGTGTTTTATGATGTTGACTTTGAAAGTAGCAATGTGACCCCGCTTTCATCCCCATTTTATACTCATCCAGTAAAGTTGAAAGCTGAGATAAGGTTTGAATTAGTAACCTATATGTTAAGAGCAGAGGTTCATATAGACTGCACTGTGGGTTTTATGGACATTGTAGTGACCTGGAGATACCCCTGGTCCGCCTGCTGTACGATGTGTAAAATCCCTCCTAAAATCTTAGCTCACATTGTACACAGGACCTTAAGGATCTTTGCCTGCCGTATGCCTGATGCATGAGATTGCGTTTGTTCGTTTGCATGCTTGTCGGCGTAAGCGCGCTCGGCTGTCAGATCCTTATCCTCCCTAGCTGTTTCGCGTATCGGTGTCGTCTAGCGCTGATCGAGACCATTTGTAATTATCGCATAATATATTTTCGGTCTCGCAATTAATTGTATTTTCACTTCGCCTCTGGTATTTCTGCGTACACCTGAAGAAACGTTAATTTAGTGCACGTACGCATTAAAACATCGTTCTCAGATAGGGTGATTGGAGTAAACGGTGTATAACATACCAACATTCAGTTGATCATGGGGAATGGATGGCAGCTACTTCATATTATCAGCCAACAATGGTTAAGGCCGTTGCCGCTCAAAATGACAATCTGTGGCAGAATATACTCGCATGTTACGCTTCAAGATGAACGAACATAACCCGAGAATGACAGTTTACGACTGAACAGCCCAGTTCAGATCTTCATGAAAATACTGAGACCTCGTAGCTGTAACCAGGTGACATGAGGTCAACTGTGTCCACCTCCCGTAACCATGAAGGTGACAAACCAATCACTTACTCTTTCCACACCATCAGACAGGTAGTGAACAGAAACTAGGGTCTTGACTCAGAGAGTCACCACTTGAGCCCGAACTAATCAGCAGTCCACCTAGTTGCTTTTAATCACTCTGTGGGTATACCGGACGAGTTTTTATCCATTCATCACCTTAATGAGAATAGTGAAATGTAGAATTGTGATTATAGCTGAGACCGAAAAGGTTCTCATGTATAAACTTCCCATGTGTTCTCGGCTCATCAAAAGAACATTGTACTCCAAGTCAAAACTCACCGGTTCAAACTGTCTTGTATATCGGTCCAGCTTCAGTTGTTTCAATGCTGCTTCTAGTTTGTCCTCTTCTTCGTTAATGTCTTTGTCGATTGCTCGTGTCTGTTCAATAAACTTGTTACCCTCTTCTGTCCATGTAGGCTTCATTTTGAGTTGCACCACCGTATCTGTTGTCGTCATTTGTCTGTTTGACGTAGCACCAACGACTAAGGTTTTCTTATTCAAAGGGATTATCGGTTCACTTCTGACCCCACCATTCAGCCGCCTGGCAGTCAATGAGTTTAAGAAACGCATCCATTTTGCTTGAACACTGATCGCAGGACCGTTGTCATCTATGGTCAATGATTCATTTACAGCGGTCAGTTCCGGATCATCAGTACGCATAAACTGTTTCATTTCCGTGGTACCCGAAGAGAGCGCATTGCGGCGATCGTGTGAAATCATATTGGCTGCAAGGAACGCGTTCATATAGTCTGTAATCCTGGCCTCGCTGTGAACGGTACGGGGTGAACAACCGAAAAAATTGAGTAGTGAAGGCCGTTTCAAGTATGCCGAGATCAGTCAGTTGGTGTTAAAGATTGGTTAACTACATCACTGTATATTTTTCTATGGTCGTTCGCAACAGTTACATCCTCGATAATCTGTCTCTTTAGTAATCCGTCGCACCGGTGTCATCAACTATCTGGGAAGACAAGTCACAATAAGTGGCTTACAATGCATCACACATGGCGGTACTGGCGCACACCCAACATCAAGAGTAAACCTTGGGAAGAAGGTCCGGAAAGATAAATAACCTTGAAGTGTATATCCTTCCGAAACAAAAGCAATGAGATCGCCAATTGTTTGCATTAAAAATTCGGAATTTCTTCAGCTGGGATTTACATACCAGGAGAAAACATGTATGCGGTAAGGTACCGGGTTCAGATTTGTGTAATGAGATTCTTTGTCGGCTGCTTTGACAGGTCGTATTAATTCTGTTTGAAGTTTGTCTCTAGTCCACCAAGTAGTGAGTGCATACTGTGTATTAAAAATAATGTCCAACCGTCTGAAAGGAAAAAAGTAAACCAGCCGAGAAACTGTCCTGCCTACCTGTTCGCCTTGCACGTGTGAACATTCTTAAATATGTTTTTAACAAAGGTGTTAGTTACTTCATTTACACAAACACACTGACTTAAAATAATTAAAATATATTACCCACTTTTAACCTTCTGTTTTTAATGTTCTTAACATGGATAATTACCATATTTCACCCAAATAACCAGTTTCAAGGGACCGCTACATTGAACTTATCAGTGTTATGGCTATCGGCTCCCGGTCATTTGTATAGCGGCACTTGAATCCATTGCACATACTTCGTGCGTTTAAGGCTAAAGAATTCAGCACAGTCAATCCTATCTTACCGACATCCGTTAGTTCCATCATTCCGATATTTCTATTGATTGACCAACGTGTAGTATTCGAGTTATTGTATAAGATCAAAGCTAGACTGGACAGGCATTACTCGGTTTCAGAATACGCTCGCAGATTGGTGAATGAACCTAACACCAGTGGGATGTAGTACTCCACAGTATGCACTCACTACGTGGTGGATTCGACTCTATTCGCGACAGTCTCGAAGCTGACCAGAAGGGGTTCAGTCCACCAGTCACCTCAGTAGTGAAGTGGGACATTTTAGAGAGAGGTCATTCATGAAAGATTAAATAAGTATGGGCATTAAAAATGGTATAAGTGAAAGTATGCCGTTGGCTGCGACACATTGTCATCCAGTATGACTTTTCTAGCCAGCGATTTGGGTGATCACTGGTACTCTAACCAGACAGACTGCTCCTATCCAATTTACTCAAAGGAACAACTAGGATCTTCATATTCTCTGACCACGTTTTAGTTTGGCCACCATGCGGTTCTACCCAGCTCTTAGTATTCTCCTGCATATAGTGTCTAGTTCGGTAAACACTCACTTGACATGCGGACTATATGATTCAGTCCTCACTGACTGTGCAACCAGATTGGCTGATCACCTATATTTGTATGTAGGACGTTCCGAGAACGGAAAACGGTTACTTTACTCCAGCGATTAATCCATTTGATGTGAGTGGAGTGGTGAAGACAGTGTGGTCTGTTTATGTCTACATTGCGCAGACGTCACTCTTCTGAACTGTAGGTTAAAACAGAGCGCACAGAAGCACCTCATCAGTGTCATCTAGCCGTCTCGTGAAAGTAGTGATATTGGTACAGACCATGGAACTCATACGGATTAATCTTAGACTGACAAAGAAAAGTTTTTCTAGGGCGGCAATACTAAAAGAGCCGTGGAAGAGTATCTTCACTTCCGACGGTTCGGTTTTCACGAATAACCATTTCGAAGTTCACATAACGGTTCTAGTCATTTCTGTGAATGCCCTTGTAGACGAACATAAGCATAGTTGGCGGCATCCGATTCGGAGTAGCCTGTCACAGTGACCAAAGCCAAAGGACGCCTGCGTTTAACAATCACCGCAAGTAGCTTTCGCTGCGCCACCTGCGGTTCTACCCATACACCACGTATCCAATGTAAACCCGAAGGAATATGACCAGGAGTTGTGTGAGTGAGGCCTTTGTATCCAGTTGGCCAATGCTGGTCAGTCAATTCATAGGCTAGCTAGAAATGGAAACCCTTATCTCCTGGAGAATAAACAGAAACAGAGACCGCAATGACAAAATCCAAACTGAGAGGATTGATATATAAAACGTAATACAAGAAGCATTTCAGTATAAGAGTGTATGTTATAGTGCATCCCAGGATGAAAAACAGAATTCACATGGGACTACAAAATGTCAGACAGACCATTCATCATACGGTACACCTTCATAGCTGAAAAAATGAAACGGTAAAAGAAGACTGCAGACACCCAAGTTTCTAAAAAGAGGAGCTGGTTAACTGCCAAATGACCAAGGTTTTCGCCGATACGGTCATTAACAGAGTTAGAATGGATATATGAATGTATATATATGTATATATGAATTACGTGAGCCTAACGTACTCGTCGTCTCTTCATTGATGGCGTACTATGGGTGCGTTGATGACCTGCTAATCCCAGATGGCCAGCGCATTCGCGGCCGCACACATCGCAACGCTCACACATCGCAACGCCATGTAGTCACGTCACCGCGACCTATGTCACCGGTGGTTCCCTTGCGTGCCGCACGCTTTTGTTCTCGGCCGCGCAACAACTGCTCGTTGAACTATCGGACGCCCGTCCTGATCGTACTCTTCTAGACTGTGCGGTTCAACGTCATGTCTTCCCAACATCTAAAATCAATGCTATAATGTGAAGGACTTACCTACACAAAATCCTGGTATCTCAGCTTTTGATAACCAAAATTTCGCTTATCCCGTTTCAATTGTCCATACAGCAGTTGTTTCGGAATATGGTCATCGCCCATTTGGCGTACGTGACCTAGCCAGTGGAGCTAATTTAACATCAGAAAGGCTTCCATCCGGTTCATATCCGCTCGCCGCAGTACCGCAGTGTTCGGAACCATGTTCGACCACCGAATACCCAAGATGCGCCTCACACATTGCACATGGTAGCGGCTCAGATAACTTACGTTCGGCTGACACAATGTTCACGTTTCACCGCCTTACAGCATTATAGACAGCACTGTTGAGCGGTAGATAAAGAGCTTAATGCTTAGGTTTATACTGTGGTTCTTCCACACACGTCTTTCAACACATCCGGACGCAACATTAATGTTCGACAGACGACCCCTTAGCTTGTAGTCCACAGACAGATCAGTGGGCAAGTTGTTGCCCGAGTAGCGAAAATTCGCGCAGCTACCGACAACGTCTCCATTAACAGAAATTTAGGGTGAAGGTGCGGAAACGGCACCTGTTTTCGGAGATCGCACATAATCACACAGAGAAATACACATACGAACGAAAGAAACTATCAAAGAATGATTGCCAACTGCCGGATACTCAATCGAGAACATGCAGTTAGGGTTTGTTCACACAACAACACAGAGCCCAATCATGTAGTCATAACTGAATTGATTGATAGTTTCTGAAAGTTTGCTTGAGAAACAACCTACACTACAAATTTCCTAACCAATACTCTGGCCAAGTCCTACAGATGTTCAAATGTACATATGTGACCAAAGGTTGTTGCAGTGTATTTCAATGTCCATCGGTGATATGACCGTACGACCAGAGTTTCATTGAACCGTTCTTTTTTCTAAACTCAATTCAACCTTTCCTTGCATCTATAAATCATTCATCACGTTTTCTACTGCCGATTTCATTACACAAAAGCACAAATGAAAAAGATTTCTGTAGTGACCACTAAATCTTTAAACTAGCAATAATCTAATTAGTTCTGTATCGGTATATCTTATACGTGTCATCATTTCATTGTAAACTTGATTTGATATGGTTCATTTGTGGTAGCTGAAACTTTGAATCAATCGTCATGTTCCTTCATTATCACGCTATCGATTTCTGATTGCGCACTGTACCTGTACCAGATATGCTTATATTCACAAATGTCCTGCGACAAAACTTTATTGATTACGTCAAACTGGTTGAACTTTAAGCAACCCAACGTCGGTTGCCTGAAAATGGGTGTATCCATCATTCAGAATTCAACGCTTGCCAGCGTTTGCTCGAGTGCTTTGTGTGCAGTGCTTGTAGAAACGCGTTCATCGTTCGTTCGTTTTAACCCTGGAGGACGATTACATAGATGCACGTACGATCACAAAATAACTTTTGATCGATTAATGATTACTCCCTGATTATGGTGGTTGAGTTATTCATCCGGAGCTTTTTTTGATGTGAACATGATTCCCTTTTGGGTAGTGAGGAAGATAGATGACTATATTTGTTCTAGATGATCACACGTTTTGACCTGATGTCTTGTGAACTGTATCACCTAATACAGGTTTAATGACCGGACGGGTTACTGATATATCTTCATATCTCGCTGTTGAAGACTGAGATCGTCACCTCGGTACTTCAAGGGAACTGCCGTCGGTTCGAGTAACTAATAATCACTAGGCGATAACTTCTGTTTGGTCATCAGAATAAACATATGAGGCGATCTTGCTTATACCTGACAGGTCGCCAAACTGACAAGCTGATTAGCACAGGTTGTTCATGTGTACGTCTAAATGTGTGCACCCAGATGGTGCAGGATAAGTGAGCCCGCTAAAATATGCATGTATTGGCGCGTGCATCCTACTCATAACATTAAAGCAAGTGTATACATGCGTCCAACGTGAGAGGCCACCGCATCCATTTTGAGACACTCGACAAAACAGTGGTCAGCATACCCGTTCCACTTATACAAATCCAATAACAGTGTTCCTCCGGAAACTGAAAAAGTTTAGCTAGACGTTAAAAATTAATTATAACATTGAAACTTATCGGTTACTTATAAGCGATAAAAAAATAACATCAGTCTACACAATTCTGAGGAAAAGTTTTGCATGGCTTTTGGCTTTCAGTTCACATCCGATGCTTACTTGCACACCGTCAAACGGGCAATGTAGACTTACTTGACAAGGAAGTAAGAAGATATGTTCTTCATTGGGTTCCATGCTTCACATTCGTGTTGTTCTGTAGAAGAGGTTGATTGCTTTGATGAATCGATCATTCCGAAAGTGTATCAGGGTTTCTATGGAGAGATAACCTTCAAGCAGACTGCTGAAGTAAGAAAGTATAACGTATCATGTAATGTAATGTCTGACAGAAAATCTTTTAATTCTGAATTACATCAGCTGCCTTCCATGGTATTTCCTCTTACGGAAGTTAACAGCTCCGTTAAAACTTGGCTGTGGAGTCACCTCATTGATGATGCCGTGTTGACGTAATCGATCGAAAGTCCATTTACAGCTATTTAGGCTAACAAACCGAATAGTATTAGAACACCTCAGAGTAAGCCCCCACAATAAAAACACACATAGGGACAACTTTTTAATAGCGTCACTAGGTTAACTTGTTTTGAAAACACAAAGGCACTCAAAAACAATTTCACACAATATCAGCACGAGTCACATTTAAGTATGGAATGGAACATTTTCTTTGCATCAAAAGTCTCTCATAGTACACGAACAGGCTGGTTGACCACCTACGTTAGAGAATTACGCAAGGATTATTGCCTTCAGCTGTGAGTAGGCGAAAGAGATGGTGGCCGCTAGGTGCTCACTGTTGAACCAGATAATGCATTCAATTCTCTAAGTGCTCTAATTGACGAACGCTCAGCTCATTTATGGTTTGCCATGGAATTTTCGGGAAATTGTTGAGACATGTTCATTAGTTAACTGGCCTGTGCTTGTGTGCATTTGTCCGGTAATAGCCAATAAGTAATTTAAGAATTTTTTCAAGTAAACATCATTGTAATCATTGTTACTAATTATAGGCTGCAACATGTATACTTTGTGCAGTCATATATTTCATATGATGCAGTTTACATTCTAGTGTACATTCTTGAGATTTCCACAATCTGAAAATAGAAAATAAAGGAAATATGCATTTTTGATTTGCCGTTAGTACTATTTAGATAGAAATAAAGCGTAGATCTATCATCCAGATTAGACTGTGTTATGTGTGACGAAGAACCCACTTAGTGTTTGAAATCAATGATCGCATCTAAGATATTATGTTGTGGTGAAAAATCCTTTAGCAAAGCAAGACCTTTATTACCCAATTTGCAAGTCCTCATGCTCTTAGTGCGTACATGTGTGTCGACCGGAACTATACGACACAACTGGGTGTTCACGTAAACGCCCTGTGCACGTCTGCCTGACTTTGTGCGTTTGACTAACCTTCCTCTGTCACGGATTTTGGCATGTTATTCGTCAACAGTTAGATCCGATTTCCATCAGTGATGATTTGCTCGATCTCTTGTGTTGACCACGATCCACATGCTATGTTGTGCCAGTATCCTACAGTCACATTAAGGTATTCCATTGAGCGTTGGAACAACCGCACCTCTGACTTGGCCACTCATCACAGTACTTGTGAGAGTATGTAGGTAATGTCACTCTCAAGGTTTGATAGTCAGAGAAATCGTTCTCCGTTTCTCCGCAAGTTGGTTTTCTGAGAGGGACAGCTGATTAAAAACAAGCTTTTCAACGTCCAAGACGTTCAATTGTATTGATACTACATTTTAATTTAGTACAAAACCAAACCAAATCTTTTCTTGGTCCCAATCTGCAAAATATTTGGGTTCCACGGTACATGAAAAATGGGACTCTTCTGACTCGTTCAGCTCGTATAGTGTGTTATTGTGCATTCGGAATTCCGAATCGGTTGCGTTTTCCAAAGTCGTGTCAATGCACACAATTTATCCGGCCCTGTATGTGCCCAGCTTGTTGACTTCGACAGCTGATCCTCTTTGGAACCAACGCCCGTCTGTCCTCTAATGTAAAATCCATTGGTGACAGTTTTTATTGTTGTTCCCACCCGACTAGTCTTTGTAATCTAACGGTTTACATTCGCGGATGAAGAGAGCAATTGAAATGTGATGATGTGGATCACGAGAGCTCAGCTTTTCAAATGTGCAATATACTTTGTGCTAAGTTATGTACTTCTACTCCTCAGTAGTTGTATTGCTGTCCAATACATTACAATTGGCTCTTACAAAAGATTCCAAACTTGTTTTCTGAACACTTGTCGCGTACGCTGTTTGCACACAGCTGAGGTCAAGTGTGAATTTTGTTCCACAGAGCGAGACATATCTGCAGTGATCACTGCCACAGGGATGGATGGAAATGTTGAGAAAAATTCTCAATCGCAGACGGATACTTTGAGAAGTTTGTCGACAGTCACATGAAATGAAAATCATTAATGACTACTGTGCTTACTGTTCCAAAGAACAGAACATTTTTGAATCTCCTCTTAAAATGTGACTGTAAGAAAACTAACGTAAGTCCACAATTTATCCGTAATCGGACTGTGGACAGAAATGCATTGGTTATTATCAACTCAAATTATTTCTCATCTCGCTCACAATCGTGTCCTACAGAGATTTTTCAAATCCCATATAAATAGTTAGCCGCTACGACATCCCTGTCAACAGTTCGAATCAGTGCCTGAGACAAAAACGATTGATAATCACAATGATGTAATCGACAATAGAAGCTGAACCTGCTAACGGGAACCCGACCACATCAATTAAGTCCTGTCTGTCCTAATCAGCTTGTTCGATATGGCAATGTGCAACAGGAGTCCAGAGTGACCGCCTTCCTTGCAGCAATCAAAATCGATAATCACCGTACAACCTGTTGAATCAAAACAGTGAACTGCTTTATGCCATCGCTGGGGAGGGGCAGTGAAATTTAATCAACTTACGATAAGTTATGTTTGGTTGTTGATAAACCGGATATTTCAAATTTCCTCTGATTTTTTCACACAGTCAAATCAACGGTAGCCCTAAGTCTCGGTTCCATTCGAGTGAATTAATTTAAAGCTTGGACACAGTTTATCTGTAACACATTGCCTGACTCCAAACCCTCTTTCCATGATAATCTTTCCAAATCTATGTCCACAAATTCACCTTCGGTTTTTCTGTTACTTCTTGCTCAACAAGATTTCTGGTTAATCGAAACCTGTTTACGCAGAGCCAGATTAAAGTTTTTTGCTCGTTTGCTTCTGGCTACCTAAATACTGTACGTGAATCATCTGAGGTGCGCAGAACAAATTTAAAACGAAGCATATTCTTGAAAACCGACTGATACAGGTGATCAAGTGCAGTCAATCTTTGTGATTCATTTTGTCCGATTCGATCAGAGCGGATTTTTAAATGTGACGTCGAGAAATGTAGCATGATCTACATTACAAAATTTGGCTCACACCAGTGTTCCCCTATTTCTAGACGCTACCGCCTTACGAAGGTGTCATATCAGCATGTTGAAAGAAACCGGCGTGTACAGTGTGCTTCAGCAGTACTCGTATCTTCTTTGGCCTAGCAGAATATAAACGTAACCCAATGATGAGTGGATGACATACACCTTTTATGCTTACTTTCAAGAATCGTCATCATCCGATTATTTTTGAAAACCGACCTAAGAGGACCACAAATTTAACGTTTGCCATTGGAAGTTATAACGGGCCGTGTATCAAATTACACTGAACAGAGTAGAATCCGGTGCTCACTCCGTACGGATCAGACGTGCCTGTGGAGTTCATTACACTCTCTGTTTTCCTCTCTCTCGTCCTGTCTCATCCACACATTTGACATACTTTCACAAATCAGCAGTGGCTGATTTACTATCCCCCACGTGACTAAAGTACAAATGAACACCCTAAATCAAAAACACGAATGCAAAGTTCAACTTGTCGATCCAAAAGGTTGCTTCAAAGTTCATTCGGACTGGCACGGGTATCCTAACTTACTCTCAAAATATCTCAACTTATACGCAGTCACATTCCTCCGTCCCCTCCATCGGTACATGGTTGCGTCTCAATGCACTTTCGATTTGCACCCGTGGCTGTGACGTCAAAATCCAGTCAGTTTTGACGAACTGTTAGCATATCGTACACAGAAAAGAACAGAAACTCAATGAACCGTGTAGATGATCGTTTTTCAAAAAAGCTGTATGTTCGTGGATAACACGTCTGAAGAAGCACGACAGTTGTGAAAGTCAGTATCGGCATGCACATGAGATGTTTGAATCGAATCTATTCACTAGTTGGGTTTTTTTCGTAATATACGTCGAACAGACAATAACCTCATCCTGAGTGTCGACGGAAACAAACGTGTTCGGTTTCGCTTTCACCGTCGACTTCTATGTTGGTAGTCATTTTGTGTCGATCACTGCTATGAGGACGTTTGGAAGCGTCGTGTCGCTGGAAAAATGTTATCCACAAAAGTTGAATTTTTTACGGAGTCATCACCCCTTTTGCCTCAGTTCATCTCTTTCCTGTCCGTTAGACACCATCAGTTAGTCCAAATTAGTTGCGTTCTATCAGAATCTCAACTGCGCAGAGTTAACGGTACACAGAAACCCAGACTGTTGAACACGGTTTGCGCAGGTGCCGTAGAGCGCTGTTGCATGTGGGATGAGCCATTTTATATAAACCCGGTGGACGGTGAAATGGCAGAGTTGACTTTCGTGATCGATTGCCTAGCCTTTTATTTGAGTTCCACGTTTGGTCCGCAAATTTAAACGGAGATTGTTGCAGTCCTAAATGTATTTAATTGTTATTGTAAAAGTCTCGGAGATCAGCATTAACTGATGGAAATGGATCAGAGTCGACCAAAATTTATCATTCGTTTCAAAACACTCCCTTAATACCCAACCAACGACAGCGTGTTCAGATAGTTGTTCATACATGGAGTGAATCACCGTTACTTCGTGTTTTGGCAATGATTATGGTAACAATGGACAATATGTCATTAGTACAAACCATCTAACCCACTGAGGTAAAATGGGTATTTGCTAATCCGTCCTCTGCATTCCATTCCACGGTCAGTTTTCTATGTTTGCATTGCAGCATAGAGAGTTGAGTAGGGTGAACTAGTGGTCACCAAAACAGGGTCGACTGAGTAATGGTGGCTGAATGGATGTGAGAGATGGTTACATAGAAGCAAAATGACAGACTTATTTTGCTCAATCTCAAGCAGTACATACATTTTTAGGTCATGCTTGTAAAGGTGCACCAATTCTGAGAGAAAACAATGTGGTATACGTACCGCAGTAACCACAGTGGCGCTTGACCTGAATAGTAGTTCACGTCTAGACACCAAACATTCTACTTGGCAACAGTTTTTGCGAAGATGACCTGTCTCGGCTATTCCCGTCGGTTGTGTATGGCTGGTTCCATTGTCAGAACATAGAAAGCCAAATGCGAGTCTGTCTTCGACCGTTGCTGCTCGTTTTTAGCCTTCCGTAGGGCGACTGGTGGCACTAATGCCAACACGCATCGTCTTTTCTCAAATCGCGTTACCCTACTCATTATCAACACCGAGTAATCAACAACAGTAAGTACAAGTATGACCCATGAGGGTGACAGCCAGAAAATTACCATGTCCTTGTTGTCCAACAACATAACCGTAAGATCAATCTCAAGTGTCTTAGTAATGGAATGGAGGAATGAGCTCTCTCTGTAACGTCTTGACTAGCTCTGTTGATACGCCATAGAGGGTCGAGGATCACCTGAAACCTACCGGACCAGCTAAGTCACAATGGATCACAAACAATCCAGCAGTACGAACAGGGAGAGAAATCATTATTCTTGACTAAATGATTCGACTCTCCCGTGAAAAATTTTAATAGAACATAGGATAATCAAGTTGAAAAGCGTGTCTTCTATACTTCTGTAGTAGAAAGAGCTGAATAACCGAGTAACCGATTCTCGTACTTGCGGTAACCTAACTTATGCAGAAAAATCTCTAACCAAAGTAGGCAGTAAAGTAACCTTCTCAGTAGAACGTCCGAAAAAATAAAATGTGATTATATTGATGTAATGCGTTAAAGAGAAGTGAGCTGTTAGATTTGTTCACTTCAGATTACCTTTTCGGTAAAAATGCCTCAGCTTTATGGTTTATCAGAACACACGTTTTTACGTATTGCCCCACAGCAAAAGCTAACCTGGTGAGTGGTACGAGCTTTGACACCATTAAACTAATAGCATATATAGCCACGTAGGCTGTTTGGACTGATCAGGGATCTTGATCAACTCACCTTAACAGAGGAACACATGTTTTTATCAGGTGTTCGCCTGATATGAATGTTCTGTTATAGGTGTTGACTAAGAACCAGTTGATACCGGAGGTTTTCTTATACCAGTTCATGTGGATCTTTTGGAACAGTCAAGGTACTGCGACTGAAAACCGTCAGATCTCATTGAAAACGCTATGGGAAGAAGAAATCACTTACAGATCTCCAAGTGTGCTTCACCGGTCCATTTGTACACAAGTAGTTATTGGGCTGTGTAAGAATGGGTGGGAATTTACAACAGCTCAAATGAAACGCACTTTTGTATGGTTTCTGGAAGCATTTGTAACACTGGTAACGTTTGTAACATATCAGTTGAACAGGGACGTCACGGAGGCAATTGTAAGATGCTTTAGAGGTATAGGTCGTTTAATCAGTTCGGTCATTTTGTGTTGTTTTGCCGTACACTCGAAACCCCAGGCTATTAGCCTTAGCGGACGCATGACTACCTAGAGAGTCTCACCCAAATCTCGACACGTAAGAGTAGCTGATATGTTAAACTTCTTCGTTATGGATCTGTTTTGTACTGAAACGCTACACCCTCAATTATAATGTTTACCATACTTTGGTTGTGTAATCAGTGGTTTCACCTAAGTGGTCGACAGTGAGTTCGAGATTAATGAGATGAACCACTCACAGTCGTTGGCAGCACTTGTATTCAGAGAGATGGCTCCGGTTGGTCTCCTAACTCGAGTTTCATTCTGATTAGGGCTGATCAGTAATCCTTCATATCCCCTCCATGACCGGAAGTTAAACTCTGTAGTCGCGTTTGTGAAACAACCGTGGAGAACACTCCCCCCTAGGTCTCATTCTGGGTACGACCGAATTGTGCCAGTTAGCTTTTGAGTCATATTAGCATGTCAGTAACGCTCAGTTCACCCAATCATCACATTGCTGTTTGTTGTCTACATATGATACTTCAGTAATAAGGCTTTTTCAGTCATAGTGAACTCATTCGAATTATCTTATGATTGCTGTTAAAAAACAAAGGATTTACTTGTCATAAGTTGTTACAACTTCACTTGCACCAGATATGTGGTTATTGGAATAATGATTAACGAAATCACATAGTAATCATGGTAAATTCTTTGTCGAGAAAAAACATATATGTAGACTGACGTTGTAAGTAAATCGTGAATGGTGTTTAACCTATATATGAACTCAGCGTTTAGTGCCTTATGGTGTTTACCTTCCCCCTCCTTTCCTACCGAAGTAAACCGGGAGAATACCGTGTTCAAACCAAATAACTGATTAATTTTTCCACATTCTTAACTACTTTCCTTTTTGAACATATCAAGTTTTGTAACCCAAAAGTCGCATAAACAACTCAATGTTTTACTGATAAGTAGTATGGCAGATTTATGATTTTAGATGAAACCCAATTGTGAGAGGTCAGGGCTTCGGCTGGATTCGAACCAACGACAGACACAGCATGCCTCAACGCTACAAGCGCTCTACCAGCTGAGCTACGAAGTCACACGGGGAGCTCGGAATTTTCACATTTGGAATCTGTTACCCATCCATCCCACTGTCTCATATGGAATCCGCCAAATGATTCAGGGATCGACCGCCCCGGTAGGATGTCTCAAACAGTTCAAGCTGGAATCCTCCAACGTCACTACTGATGAGACAGTGGGACGGGTGGGTAACAGAGTCCAAATATGAAATTTCGGAGTTCCTGGTTTGGCTTCGTAGCTCAGCTGGTAGAGCGCTTGCCGCGTTGAGGCATGCTGTGTCTGTCGCTCGTTCGAATCCAACCGAAGCCCCGACTTTTCACAATTGGTTCTCATCTAAAAACGTAATGTTTGCAAAATAAGCATAAAGCATAATGGTCCTGTAAGCATGAAAATAGCTTACTCAACGCAATTAACACGTGTAGTCCAGGTTTATCCCGAATGTTTTGTCGAACCTTAGTTAATTCCCAGTCTGTGTACGATTTAAATGAAGGTGAACATTGGAAATCTCAACATCTGCCCTATTGTTTGTCCATTACAATCCGCTTGTCAAGTGACCATCAAACAAATAATTCATTATTTGTTCTCACACATCATATCCGATTTCTTAAACGTACAAACTTACCAGTAGAACGTCAATAAACTGAATTACAGTCTTTTTATTTCATACATATTCGATTTTCAAACTATGGTTGTCAGGGTAACCTGGCTATCACCACAGTAACCGTCCGTAAAGAATGAATGTGACCACAACCTCCCACATTGGACATAAGATTTTCCTCACGGTCTGGTGAATTTTGGTTCTGAGAGGTTCAGTATGGTTTGGTTTAGCTGCATCCTATTGGTTAGATTAGAGCAATTCACCCAGTTTCTGCTTGCAGCTGGTTTAAGTTGATTAGAAATTTTAGTAAACGTTGACATTCATTGACACCTAGTTATAGGCATGTTTCACCCTTGTTTGATATTTCTGATTAAACATTAATAGAGTCATAGGTGATGTTGAACACAGAAATATTTTCCCCCCAACATTACAAAGAAGATTGGACCATACTGTTGGTGATGCGTACTACTGCTATCTGCATGAATTATTCGTCCGCACCTCTTTGCGTCATGTTCACGATTATATCTTTGGCAGATGTGCTAAGAGTATCTATCCAAACTCTTTACACAGCAAACTTGGTTTTGTTGAACCCAGATAGGAGGTTGGGTTTTTCCATTTTGCGAGGAAAGTGATAACAGAGGTTTTATGTTAGAGTTTACCGTACTGAACAATCATACAATGAAAAGAAACGAATTTGTTGTTCCCATTATATACATGTTTAGTTAACCTCATGCAACGAGCCTCAACTTCAAGTAAGCTACAGCAATGTGTCTCAGAAGATCAATGAACCATATTGTAACAAAAATTCGTTCAATAATGCATGATCTTTATTCTCCAACTCCCACGCCAAGCGAGCCCTCGAGTTTATGAACCAGGATTTTGGTCCACGAAGAAAACAGTGGTTTTCACTTTCACAGCGTGTGCACTTCTGCTCGGTTTCTGTGTGTGACTGACGCATTCCGTCGTGGGTTTTCTATCCGCCATTCCTCGTCCCTTGGTCTGATTTCGGTGGTACTGGTTTGTCTGGTTGTCTGTGTTGTCCGTAATCCGTTCACTGCTGGCTTTTGGGCATACTTTACCGTCCCATTCAGGTATTTCACTGAGTGTTGGAATACTTTGGCCTCCGATATGGACATCCATCACAACATGAGGTCTTACGATTTTACCATACTGCCTTCCGTGACCAGCCCTTTTCATTTGTGCCTGTCTACTCGTTTAATTCATTCTGTCCACTCCCCATACATGATCGGAACTTTCGTTTCCTGCACAACGGAATGCACGGGCCTCCTACCGGATTAGTGATAGATTTCTACTCATAAACTCCAAATGTTCCACTACAGTGTCACAAGAAGAACCTTGAGCAATCAGCTGAAATCGCTTGTTTTTGCGCACGATTGTGGTAAGTACAGCGCCTTATCTCCCAATCCATGGATGCCTTATTCTGAATTGCAGGTATACTTGGAATACTTCTTGGTCCCACGATTCTTGTGCTCAGAGTGTTCAGCTGTTGTCGTGACGCCTATAGGGGAGGTAAAAGATAGCATAGTTTGCTTACTGACAGTTCAGAGACAGAGATTTGGTCTTAGTTCAAAGCAACTGTTAATCCATTCTCCACATTGTCTTTCCTGAGTGTACACTTTTTGTGTGCTATCCAAAGCCTTTCAAGTCTGTGCGAAGTGTGTTTACTTTCAAAACTTTTCAGCTTTGCCTTGTTGATCATTCTGATCTTCATCTTCCAACCATTGACCAGCATAAAAATCAATCACAGCAGATGATACTGATGGTCGAATTTTATTTGACTGCCTTAGTTCCCATCATTTGAACAATTCGGAATGTGATTAACGGTCCAATGATATTGTGATTTTGTATACTCCCAGAAATGTGACTTTTTAGTCGCCATATCATTCGAACTGTGCGATAAGCTTATGTCAACTAGACATGTAGATCCATCTATCCATTTGCGGATGTACGCTAGTTATTATTTTGGAGGAATTTAAGCCTGTGTAGTATGCCACACGTGAGCTGTCGTCGTCGTAACGATTTTACCTGTTACACGGGACTGGATGCAACAAACACGAATCATTGTTGAGCGTCAGTATTCCACCTCAGTTGCAATTGAAAGAACTAACTTAGATTCAAGACCCGTTGAATTATGCATCAAGTAGTTTCTTTCAGTTTTCATCTAAAACCATGTAAGCATGCACTGTTCTGATTGAATAAGGGTAGTCAAGTCAATGGGTGGATTGCCAGTTTTATCACATCTCCCTTTGGGTTCTGCACAATGCAATAGCAGTCAGTTGATGACATTTGGTTAAGTATATCCTCAGGTGAAAATAACAAAACGCAGTTGTATGAGCGAATACCCTCGAAATTCTGCCAAAATGACGAAATACGGATGGAATCAGCTTGCCCGTCTGTGGTTCACATGTTCTTCCAAACACCACATCAAACAAACGTCGGTGAAATGTTTTACCATTCTGATATGCGTTAATATGATGACATATGCTACACCTTTCATTTGCAATTAGGAATGAATTAATGAACTTCCGCTTTCCGTGTTTAAGGACACATGGCTAAGGGCGGTGCGGTGTTTGATGACTCTAACTGTAACCGTTTGAGCACAACACATCGATCATCCCATCAGTATACGGTGTCTGACTGCCAAAAGTGACGTGGCCTCATTAGAACTCCAACGCGATCACAGACGTTCAGTATTCTACTACCTCATTGGAATTCCTATAAGCCCACGTCTAATCAGTAAAGTAATCTATTCACAAGCCTCCGACTGAACGAATATTCCTAGGGAAGACAATCTCAGTAGACCACGCAAAGTTACTTTGCGCTTTCTTCACAAACCAACTCGTGTTTGCAGTTTAAACTGCTATGCACACGCGACTCAACTTCTACAGTGTTGGTATGGGAATGCATGTAAGGTACGTACACGGGGCTTAGGACTGTGGCAGCACTCAAGGTTGTATAAACAAATGTAGTCCAGACGACGTATGTATATCAAATTTGTTCAGATCAAATGACGACTGAACGACTACGTAAATCCCGTGGTCAGCTTCCCAGTAGACATCGTCATCAAACAACCTCAATATTCAGCGGTTTCATATGTTTGAGCCACTCACAACTACCATTAGTCAATTTGCCGAATAGTCAGTCAGACAGCTGCAACCGATCTTGCGCACACGCGCTAGCAGATTGGCTCGGCCCCCACTGGAAGCACACCAATGCGATCACCCACATTGGTGAGTGTGATACTGCAGGCCCGACACACCACCTTGAAGATTGGCTAACTCGTTTGTTTGCGATCGTCTTGACCACTATGATTTTCACGTGTCCCATGGCGGATTCAGCCGTGGAGCTAGCATCACCCCCTTTTGGTTTTAGTGTTATTGGCTTAATGTCTTTAAACCTAGAACGACTATTTGGGATTTGGAGCCATTTTCAGAAAGAAAGTTATTCTTGTTGATCATTGCTAACATCTTCGCCTGAGACACTTACTACAGTGAGGAAATGGACTCAGAAGTAGTTAAGAGGATTTGGACAACCAACAAGTTGATGAATTTCATTGTCAGCCAAAATACAAGAGTGAACCACGTAGTAATATTACAGAAAACATTTCGTTGTCTTTTAATTGCTGAAGATTTTTCACCCTCAAGTAGTAAATTTACTGATTTGGTCAATACGGGTCTCCGTTTTTCGATGGCATATCCTCTTCGTGTTAATTCGATCAAAACATCATGTGATCAAATTAGTAAAGGAAACTAATGGCAGTCAGAAGGGACTGACAAGTTGTGACACTGTGTGTGACCACGACAAGCTTCAGTACTTGGTCGAACTAATTGTGTGCACACACCGTCTCTCCTTCTCAAGTAACAGGAAAGGTGAAGCAAAATCATAGTTGAATGCAGTCTACGAAACACTGAACGACAACTGATATCAGGAAACGATTCACAGGATCAATAACCAACGCTCCGGCATATATTGTCGGCTTGGAAACTGATTAGTGCAGCGATGTAAGGATGCACTTTTGAGGCTGGATTGATACTCCGGTTGCAGTGATCCCGAGCCAATCTCTTGAAGACGTCTCATCAAATTATTCGTCAGTGCAAGCAGCGGGGTGTGTTGGAATTCGCAGAGTAAGTCATTTTGTGAGAGTCTGCGACATCGGTACTATTAGGAGACACACTTCCTAACGAAACAGCCAGGACGCATTACACCACTTCGATCAGCCGGCCCAGCTCAGGTGATAAGGTAGTGGGTCATGGTAAGGTTCCGCTCACCCAATGAGATTACAGCCGTGCGGTCGAACGCCTGTGCACCATCTAGACTGTTTTCTCACGTTGCCTTCTGATGCCTCATGTGACGCGATCTGTTCTGACACCGTGAGCTGCCATGTATGCCGGAATTCCATTACGATCCTGATTCAAATGTTACATTTGACACTTGGTTCAGGCGTTATGAGGATTTGTTTACATTTGATTTCGCTGGCCACGACGATGAATGGAAAGTCAGACAGCTACTTCGTAAGCTCGGTGAAGCTGAATTAGACAAGTATTGCAACAGTATTTTGCCTGATAAACCTCGAGACCGCAATTTTAAGGATACTATCAGATCGCTTAGTCATCTGTTCGGTGATCAATCTTCTTTGTTCAGTATTCGTTACAGATGTCTCAAGCTGACAATGAACGATTCTGATGATTTCCTGACGTATGTTGGACTGGCAAATCGTGAATGTGAACGCCTCAAGCTGAAGTCCCTGACGGACGATCAATTCAAGTCGCTGATGCTGATATGCCGTCTCCAATCTCCAAGGTTGGCTGATATACACACCCGGTTGCTGAACCGTTTGGAACAGGAACCCAATCTCACCTTGAACGACATGGCTGCAGAGTACCAACGACTGGTAAACTTGAAGCATGACACCACCCTGGTCCAGTCTGGGAGCCAAGATGGTACGGAAGTTCGTGCGGTCCAACATCCTTCTACTGTCAAGTGGCGCAACCCTGGCCAGTCACACAATACACCATCTGACACGAACGGCCCGAAAATTGGGAAGAAGCCTCCGGCAGCATGTTGGCACTGTGGGGCCTGGCGCTTCGTCAGGTTCTACCCATTCAAACACAGATGTCGGCAATGCAATTCAGTCGGCCATAAGGAAGGATATTGTCATTCAGGTCAGCAACGTACACTTGCTGGTTCAAGGT